>CAUYQU010101981.1:0-10008 GCA_963574635.1 Cheracebus regulus | reverse complement strand
GGACCTTCCCGGGTTCGCTGTGCTTGCTGTGAAACTCTCAGTCCTCAGCGCTTCCAATTGCTGTTTTCCTTGTGGGGATGGGACCAGCCGAGCCCGTCAGTCCCGTATACTCTGCACCTGGAAGCGCCGTGCTGGGGGACCAGCAAAACAGCCGCGCCGGCCAAAAGAGTCGCGCTGGCGACCCGTGTGGCTCCGCTGCCGGGAATCTCCCGGTCTGTGGGCAATAAAAATTCGTCGGAAAGTGCGGCGTCCACTCGTTCTCTGCACTTTCACTGGGAGCTACATTCCTGAGCTTTTGCTAATCGGCCATCTTGGATCTCTCTCTGAGTTACTCATTTTCTAAAGTTTAACTTCCAAATATCTAGTTAATCTGACTTTTATTTGCAGTATGATGGTGCTAAACATGAAAAAAAGGAAAGCAAGAAAGAGAAGAGACAATTTCTGTCTATACATCATTTTTCCTCCCAAAAACTTTGTATTGTATGTCTTTTTCACTTTAGCCATCCTGGTGAGTGTGATTTTGTATCATATTGAGAGTTAAACTTGCATTTGGCTAATACCAATGAGGCTGAACACTTCATGTGTTTACTTCTATTTTAATATGTCCTTTTATAAAATGTTCAAAACGTTTGCCCATTGGTTTATTTGACATCAATTTGAAGTAATTTTTACATATTCTGCATATGGCACATATAGTCTGAATATGATAAAAAAAATTCATTTTCCCACCCTGTGATTTGTTCACCTTCTTAAGCATATCTTTGATACCATTAAGCTCATAAAAATTGATGTTCTTCATTTTAATGTAATTCATGTTACTTTTCCTATCTGCTTAGTTCTTTCTGTGTCTTCGTTTTAGAAAATTGATCTCAAAGGCATTCTATTTCCTTCCAAATGTGTTATTTTACCTTTTATATTTAAATAAATAATCCATCTGAAATTGATTGGTATGTTCATTATAAAGAAATGGTTAAAAATTATTTTTCTCCATATATTTATTTAGTTAACCCAAGAAAATTTAATGAAAAGATTCTCCTTCCCCCACAGCACTACAATGCCACATTTGTAACAAGTCAAGTGTCCATATGTCTGACTTTGTCTCTAGACCCTCACTTCTGTAGTATTCTAGTCCAAGATACATAACCTTGACCTAATCAGAAAAAACAGGTATACCCAAAGGAATATAAATCATTCTATCATAAAAACAGATGCATGTGAATGTTCATTGAATCACTTTTCACAATAGCAAAGACATGGAATTAACCTAAATACCCATCAATGATAGACTGGATAAAGAAAATGTGGTGCATATACACCATACAATACTTTGCAGCCATAAAGAAAAGGATGAGATCATTTCTTTGCCAGAACACTGATAGATCTGGAGGTCATTATCCTTAGGAAACTAATAGAGGAACAGAAAACCAAATATCACATGTTCTCACTTATAGAGGGGTGCTAAGTGGTGAGAACACATGAACACATACAGGGAAACAACAAACACTGAGGCCTAGCAGAGGGACACGGGTGGGAGGAGGGAGAGGATCAGGAAAAAAACAACTAGTGGGTACTAGTCTTAATAGCTAGATGATGAAATAATCTGTACAACCAATCCCCATGACAGGAGTTTACCTATATAACAAACCTGCACATGTACCCATAAACTTAAAAGGTAAAAAATAAATGAAAAAAAAAAAGCAGACAAAAATTAAGGGGCATTCTACAAAATAACTAACTACTGTTCTTGAAAAGTGTCAAGTTCATAAAAAATAAGGAAAGACTCAGGAACTGTCACAAGTTAAGGGAGACTAAGGACACCTAACAACTAAATACTATATAGGATCCTAGATTGGATAATGAAACAGAGGAAGGACATTAGTGAAAAGACTGGTCAAATCTGAATTAAGTTTGTAGTTTAACTAATTATATACTGTTGATGTTAATTTCTTGGTTTATATTATTGTATTGTGGTCACGGAAGATGTTAACATTAGCTTGGCTGAATGAAGAATACAAAGAATACTCTGTACTTTTTTTTAAAGATTTTTCAGTAAGTCTAAAATTAAAATGAGTAATAAAATTAGGTAAATTTTACTTTCCTACCCCTCAGAATTCCTCAGAATCATATGCTCAACTTATGTTTTGATTATTTTGGTTGCTGTTGATACTTTTCTGGAATATCTCATGGTTTCTTTTTTCTCATAATAAAATCAATAGTTCCACTATGCCCAAATTTATCCAGAATTTCTTCCCTATTGTCAAAAGTTAGGAAACCCATTTCCTCTCTTTTACAGCAAAAGAAATATGTACAGATTGTGGCAGTAAGTCTGGGCCTATAGCATAACTTTGTAGTTAATATTTCTAGAGGACGTAAATTCTATTTACTTCTGGTATTAGTAAATATCTGAAGAATGCCTGTCTTTCTGTTTTTAATTAATCTTATTCTTTTTTATTTTATTTTATTTTATTTTATTTTATTTTTTGAGACGGAGTCTTGCTCTATGGCCAGGCTTGAGTGCAGTGTCATGATCCCGGCTCAATGCAACTTCCGTTTTCCAGTTTCAAGTAATTCTCCTACCTCAGCCTCCCCAGTAGCTGGGACTACAGGCACGCACCAACACACCCGACTAATTTTTTGTATTTTTTTAGTAGAGATGAGGTTTCACCATGTTGGCCATGATGGTCTCGGTCTTTTGACCTCATGATCTGCCCACCTTGGCCTCCCAAAGTGCTGCAGTTACAGGTGTGAGCCACTGTTCCCTGCCTAATTAATCATATTCTTTTAATCTGAAGGTTTCTGTTTTCCTTCAGAAACTTTTGGAAATTTTAAATTATATTTTAACATTTTAACATTATATATTCTAAGGTTTTATATGAATTTATCTTATCATCAAGTTAAATTCACTCTGTCAATCACTGTTCAGTTTCTAATAACTTTTTCTTGTTTCCCTGTGTTCTCTTTTCATTCTATCCTATCCTTTTATAATATAGTACATTCCAGACTCTTCTAACTTCTGGAATACTATTTTCCTTTTAGAGTTTGTTTTTTATTTTGGTCTTTTTATTTCTTGTTGAATATTCTCCTTTCTGGTTATCCTTGATTTTTTTTATATTATTAATAAATCATATTATTTGTCTATACAATGGATATGGATTTTCTCCTGTTGTGTTTGTTTGTTTGGATAAAACTGGGTCCCTGGAAGGCTTCTCCACTGGAAGGTCACCTTAGGGTGAATATCCCTGTAGTACAATGTCAGACTGAGCACTTCCTGAATTTGAGGAAGGCTTTTCTCTGGAAACACTAATAGTCACGTTAGAAGTCTTAAGAATGCTCAGGTTTTCTATACAAGAATAAAACTCATTCAACCAGAAATCTAGTGATAGAGGTATGGGAATGGAGTTGTAGTGGGATAAAGGAAAGGAGGGAAAGGAAAAGGTGTAGAAACTGATTAACTGTCATTCAGAAATATCTTCAGTTAATGTCAGCTGTTTATTCCACTTCCTACTCCTAGATCTCTACTCATAACTAGTACTCTTCTTAAAACAAATTTCCATCAACCGTGCCATGGCTCTAGCTTCCACTGCTTGGCTGTGCCTGTAAACCTACTTTAATTCACTTTTCTTCTTCCAAAAATATATTAAAATTGCTTCGATGATTACTTCCTCCCAATCTCCCTGCTATTAATGGTTCATTCTCTTTTTTGGATTTGTATAAAGTCTTTTCAAAGAAGTCACAGAATAGTGAAGAAGAGTGTTTATGTGGCCACTCTACCATATTAAACATAAATTTTTAAAATATGCATTTTAAATCCAGTTCCCAACTTCTGTATGTATATATTATGTTTAAAGTATTAGAGGTTAAAGCAATAAATAGTATAAATAAGTTTATTATAGTTCATTGTGGAAACACAACACATCCAGAACTCTCAAAAAAGAATGCTATGAAAATATAAAGGATTAAGAAAATAAATCATATCCTCTTTTATTTCTCATTTACCACTCAGCTTGTTGAAGGGGATAAATGAGCGATAGTTGTGCTAGCTTAGAGATATCTGTGTGCCATTTTTCTTGGTGCTCACAGCATTTCAAACCCAGGTCTTTACCTTGAGATATCATTACGTATAACAATACAACACTTATATATCCCTATATTAAATACCTGGGGAATGGTATCTGCCACTTAATTATTTGGCAGTTCAAATGGCAAAAGTTCTTCATTTAAAGATAGTTAATTGGATGAGATGTGATGAGAAATTTTCCAAAATTCCATTCAAGGATGAATCTTAGATATCAAATAATAAATGGATGAATTTTGCATTTAAACACACACACATAAGAAATGGAATTCAGAATAACATAGTTTAGAATAGATTGCTGGTTCATTAATGAGAATTTGTGCTTTAATAATTCTCACTGAAATATACATTAAAAAATTTAGTCTCCGAATCAGCATTGTTTATGTAAATGATTTAACCAAGATTTATTGAAATGTATATTAGTCCATTAAAAATTCTTTATGAAGTAAATAACATTTCATTTAATGGCTGTGTGAATCTTGTTAACGTTCCCATCCTATGATTGACCTGCAGTTTCTAACAAACCAAGACCCACAGTGATCACTGAGTACCACAGCAAATATAATCTCAAACTTCATATTTTTTATGACCATCTAAACGTTTGAATACTGACTAAATTTTGAATTTCTATTCAATTTGTTGTTATTATCATCATAACCCAGTAAAGCTCTGATGATTTGGCAAGGCAGATGAAAAGGACAGCAAAAAAGAATAAAACTTTCCGTGCTAACTTTTAAAAAGCAAAGTAAAACTACTATTTCAAATTTTAAGGGAAGACATCAATTTTTAACCAGCATCATCAATTTGCTATTAAAATATGGAGAATTATGTAGTAATATATTAATAAAAATATTAATACTTTATAGCAATTTATAGTTTACTTAATATCATTACTCATTTTTAAGCTTCACAATAAACCTCTGGGGTAAGCTTAAATATATCCATTTCAGACACGAGAACAGGGTGTAAATGACAATAAAAGTCATAGCTGTGTTTCAAAATCAGGGAATTTTTACAAGTTGCTATGGTTTAAATATTTGTCCCCTCCAAAATGCATATTAAAACTTAATCTCCTATGTGGTAGTACTGAGAAGTGCAGCTATTAAGACATAACTGGGTCATGAAGGCTCTGCCCTCATGAATGGATTAATCCACTCATGGATTCATGACATAATGAATAGGCTATCATGAAAGGGTCATTAGTGGCTTTATAAGAGGAGAAAGAGAAAGCTAAGCTAGTGTGCTCAGCCCCCTCACCATATGATTCCCTGCACTGCCTCAGGAACTCTACAGAGAATCTCTACCAGCAAAAAGGCCCTCACAATATGCAGGCCCTCAACTTTGGACTTATTAGCCTTCAAAACTACAAGAAATAGTTTCCCTTTCCCTTTTCTTTATAAATTACCTAGTTTTAGGTAATATAAGAAACAGAAAACAGACTAAGACACCAATTAACAGTCAAATAATTCTCTATTATCCTAAAGTTATCTTTATATTGCACATCGTAACCTGATATAAATCATCTCAAATGTATTTATTTTTTACTTTCCATCTAAATATTTGATACAACTTTAGATAAACTTTCTATAATACATGCTATCCTGATGTGGTAAACAGAGCATAAGCTTTGTATTATATGTCAACATGGTTCATGCTGCACACAGCTAATTGTCATTCAAAATACTCCCGCATAAATTATGCCAGATTCAAGCCATTGTTTGTGACTTTCATCCTTTCACTTTCAAATGGATAATATTTTAAAAACTCCTCTCCACAACTTTCCCTATTTATCTGTGAATGCCTTTTCTGGCACTATCATTTTGCTTGTCCTATCAAGATACAGTCCCAAAAACTAAATGTATCAAAGGGTCATATATAAACTGTTATCTGTTTTGGCATGTTCTTTCTCCTCATCTTTGTGAAATTTGAACCTGGGAATTTGGTTCCAGATAATTTGCACTATTCTTCTCAAGCAGGCTCTCTCTAAATAGCAGCAAAGATAGCACTGGACATTTCTAGGGGGAAAAAAATGTCTTTTTAGTGCTCTTGAACTCTCAGAAAGAGAGCTACTTTCACTCTCCCACACAGCCAAATAATTCTAGGACAAAAATCTCTGCTTGGCCTTACCTGGATTGTGCTCACCTCTGGACTGAATACATGCAAATACACCACTGTCATTGAAGCTGTTATCTCATGATAACTCCTGTGGCAGGGAGGCATGCCCCAGTGATTGTCTAAATGGAAGAGGAGTAACTCCAATAGAAAAAGAGAAATTCTTACTACAAAGAAGGCAAATGAAGACTGAATAGGCAAAGGATTTCTTTATTTTAAAATATTTTTAAGTACAAATGGGTGTCATTCACTCTATGCAGCCTTCCCCATTTGATCCCCTGAGATATGTATAAACATGTTTAAATAAACATTTTTCACAGCATAGGATGGCTGAGACAGGGGAATCGCTTGAATCCAGGAGGTAGAGGTTGCGGTGAGTCAAGATTGCACCACTGCACTCTAGCCTGGGAGACAGAGACCCTGTTTCAAAAAGAAAAAGAAATTACAGGATAGTGTATCGTTTTGTAGATTATAAGATTTTGACGACCAAGCCGCTATCTTAGCCTTATCTGTATACTTAATGCATACATAGTATTGAGCATAGAGTAAATCATGAAACTGTTCCTTCTATTAGTACATGAAAAGCATAAGTCCTTCTGTATTTTTTGTGCTTGTGCATGTTCAAAATAGTATACACATGAACAATTACTTTAGCTCTGAAAAAAATTATTTGCAGAAATATGATTTCAATATAATGGTTTTGGCTTTAGCAATAGAAGGTAGGAAAATCTTTATTTTTTGTAGTATAGCTCCTGATGACACAGTGCATTATATTGATCAATGTCCCTATTTAAAAACTTATTTGAAAGCATATTTAAAGTCAGACAGTGAAAATTACTCTTCATATTCAATGTTCTCATAAAATATATCTCTTCTTATCATCTGCTATATTTTCTTTTGTTAGATAATGAGAATTCAGTAATGTCTGCTTCCATTTTGCCTTGACTATAAAGCAACAAATAGATAAAATTAAAGCCTAATTGCCTTAGCCTAATTTAGGCTATTTTTCAGTATAATTGTTTTCTAATCTAGTTCTCCAGTTTATCATGAATAAAAATCACCCAGGGCACTTGATTAAAATACACATTTCTAGGTTCCACTCCCTGAGATTCTCATACTATCAATTATCAGTTTTTGTATTTTGAAGTATTGATTGGTTTGGAAATTGGTAAGTAAATATTCATGTTTTAATTCTTAAAAGGGTATAGGAACAAAACACATTTCGAAACAAAGGGACAAAGAAATTATAAGGAACATTACTGGGTCCTGTTTCATGTACTACCAAACTTGGTAAAACACTCCAAAAGGGGTTGTCAGACAACCTGTACAGGAGCAATCCTACTGGCATCAGGTTGGTGCCCCTCAAGGTCAGAGATCCCAGAGGAAGAAGCAGACACCCATCTTTCCTGTTCTACAGCTTCATTAAGTGACATTTGCAGGCACAAGAGTGGACTAGATGAATAGGCCCTGAAATGAAAGTCCAACAAACCACAGCAACCCTACAGAAGAGGTACCTGACCATTGGGAAAAAAAAAAAGAAAGCAACAACAGTAGCATCAACAACAACAAAAAAGTCCTCACAAAAAACCCATCCGAGGGATAGCAACCTCAAAGATCAAAACTAGACAAGCTCATGGAAATGAGAAAGAATCAACAACAACAAAAAAATGCTGAAAGCCCAAAAGGCCAGAGTGCCTCTTCTCCTCCAAATGATCACAATCCCTCTCTAGCAAGGCCACAGAACTAGATGGAGGATGAGATGGATAAATTAACAGAAGTAGGTTTTAGAAGATGGGTAATAACAAACTTCACTGGGCTAAAGGAGCACGTTCTAACACAATGCAAAGATACTAAGAACCTTGATAAAAGGTGAGAGGAATGGTAAATAGAATACTCAGTTTAGGGAGAAAATAAATGATCTGATGGAGCTGAAAAAACACAGTACAAGAACTTCATGAAGCATACACAAGTATCAATAGTCAAATCGACCAAGCGGAAGAAAGGATATTAGAGTTTGAAGACAACCTTGCTGAAATAAGGCATGCAGACAAGATTAGAGAAAAAAGAATGAAAAGGAATGAACAAAGCCTCCAAGAAATATGGGCTATGGAAAAAGTCCAAACCTATGATTGATTGGAGTATCTGAAGGAGACTGGGAGAATGGAAACAAGCTAGAAAACATATTCCTGGATATTATCCAGGAGAACCTTCCCAATCTAGCAAGACAGGTCAACATGCAAATTCAGGAAATGCAGAGAACACCCTTAAGATACTCCATGAGAAGATCAACCCCAAGACACATAATCATCAGATTCTCCAAGGTTGAAATGAAAGAAAAAATGTTAAGTGCAGCCAGAGAGAAAGGCCAGGTCACCTACAAAGGGAAGTTCATCAGATGAACAGCAGACCTCTCAGCAGAAACCCTACAAGTCAGGAGAGAGGAAGGGGCCAATATTCAATATTCTTAAAAAAATAATTTTCAACAGAGAATTTCATATTCAACCAAACTAAGCTTCATAAGTGAATGAGAAGTAAAATACTTTACAGAAAAACGAATGCCAAGGGATTTTGTCACCACCAGGCCTGCCTTGCAAGAGCTCCTGAAGGAAGCACTAAATACAGAAAGGAAAAATTGGTATCAGCCACTGCAACAACACACCAAACTATAAAGATTAATGATACTATAAAGAAATTGCATCAACTAGTGTGCAAAATAACCAGATAGCACCATTATGCCAGGATCAACTTCACACATAACAATATTAACCTTAAATGTAAATGGGTTAAATGCCCCAGTTAAAAGACACAGACTTGAAAATTGGATAAAGAGTCAAGATCCATCAGTGTGCTGTATTCAGAGACCCATCTCATCTGCAAAGACACAGATAGGTTCAAAATAAAGGGATGGAGGAAAATTTAGTAAGCAAATGAAAAACAAGAAAAAGCAGGAGTTGCAATCCTAGTCTGTGAAAAAACAGACTTTAACCAATAAAAATCAAAAAAGACAAAGAAGGGAATTACATAATGGTAAAGGGATCAATTCAACAAGAATAGCAAACTACCCTAAATATATATGCACCCAATATAGGAGCACCCATATTCATTAAACAAATTAGAGACCTACAAAGAGACTTAGACTCCCATTAAATAATAGTGGGAGAATTTAACACCCCACTGTCAATATTAGACAGATTACTGAGACAGAAAATTAACAATGATATTCAGAACTTGAACTCAGGTCCCATAAAGTACACCTAATAGACATCTACAGAGCTCTCCACCACAAATCAACAGAATACACATTCTTCACAGTACCACAAGGCACTTATTCTGAAATTGACCACATAATTGGTAGTAAAACACTCTTCAGCAAATGCAAAATAAATGAAATTAAGACAAACAGTCTCTCAGACCACGGTGAAATCAAATTAGAACTCAGGATTAATAAACTTACTCAAAATCACACAATTAGATGGAAATTGGACAACCTGCTCCTGAATGACTCCTGAGCCCATAATCAAATTAAGGCAGAAATCAAGAAGTTCTTTGAAACCAATGAGAACAAAGAGACAACATACCAGAATCTCTGGAACACAGCTAACACAGTATTAAGAAGGAAATTTTTTTTTTTTTTTAGAGTTTATTACATGTGGCAACAACTCACACATGTTTAAGTATTTTTTTATTTCAAACAGCAGTTCTGTTGTTTTGTCCCTTTAACAGATGAGGGTACTGAAGAAAAGGTAGCCCAGTGCATTATACTAATTATATCACATGTATGCAATTGTTCTAATTATGCACCCTTCATATGCTTATGTCTT
>CAUYQU010101980.1:0-10538 GCA_963574635.1 Cheracebus regulus | reverse complement strand
TTGGTTGGCTGCTTGTTATTTTCATCCCTTATTCCTTCCTGTCTCCATTGTTAAGCACAATTATTGGCATAAAAGAGGTTTTTAATACCCATTTTTAGACTGCATTCTAGCCTGGGCAATAGAACAAGAATCCCGTTCTCTCCCTCTCTATCTTCCTCTTTCTTTCTCTCTCTCATTCTTTTTTCTTTCTTTCCCTCTTTCTTTTCTTTCTTTCAAAAAATAAAAAAAAAAGTTTTCAAAATCAACTTAACATTCAGCTATTCTTGAATCGTTATTGTCATTGAGATTCTGAAACCTTTTTTCTACAGACAATAATTTTGTAAGAAAGGTATTTCTGTTGAGTCAACACTTTGACAGTTGCTACTGTCTTAGAAACACTCCCTTTAAAAAAAATAAAAAAAATCTTACAAGTATAGAACCTAAAACAAGTTGAATAATAGAAAGCATTCTTCAGAAAATGCTGTTGAGGTCATCTGTTCTCAGGAACACTTTAATGTGGCTGTCTAGGGTGTTATTTTTAAATCCTTGATAAGATTTGGAGAGCGTTCATGCTGTAGTTTGGAGGCCCCACTGCCAAGGCAATCAACTGAAGTCTGTCCAGAGGACAAGTAAATTATTTTGGAAAGCATTAAGAACCTGGAATGCCTTCATCCCTTTGCCATTTGTTTAGATGTCCTCACTATTTGAAAAGGTAGGAATAAGAATTGTTTTTAATTTCAAGAAGCTAGAAAGGATGCAACAGTCATTATAAGGTCATGTAAGTTTTAATGCCATTTGTGATACATATTCTGGGGTAACAAGGTAAAGGGGAGCCAGGGAATTGAGAATGAGTGGCTCCAAGCTATACCTGATTTCCTCCCAATTTATATCTCCCAAAGACCTAGAAACTCCCCTGGGAAGCAGCCTCTGGCAAGTTGCAGACCACTGAATGGCACTGGCAGCCTGTTGGGAGAAATAAAATAGCCAAGGCCACAGGTTGTCGGTGGGTGGGAAAATGCTGGGGTCTGCTATAGGTTGTCAATAATAAAAGCTAAAACCTATGTACTAGGCCTATTGATTCGCAACAGTTTTTTCTCCTTCAACTCCTATTTTAAGTTCTCGGGTATATGTGCAGGATGTGCAGGTTTGTTACATAGGTAAACATATGCCATGGTGGTCTGCTGCACAAATCAACCCACCACCTAGGTATCAATCCCAGCATCCATTAACTATTCTTCCTGATGCTCTCCCCCCCTGTGCCCCTTCCCACAGGCCCCAGTGTGTGTTGTTGCCCCCAAAGTGTCCATGTGTTCGTACTTAGCTTCCACTTCTAAGTGAGAAAATGTGGGTGTCTGGTTTTCTGTTCCTGCAATTCACAACAGTTTGATTACTACTTTACATAAGTGAGCACAGGTTTTAGAGAATTCACTAATTTGCCAAAGGCTGTATTGCCAGAAAGTGGAAGAACTGGGATTGGAACTCAGGCTGAGTGTAGAATCTGGGCTGTTAATCACTGGGTATAACCTCAGCTGACCTCATTCACTGCCCAACACACAGGAGACTAGCTGTCTCCTTTACCTCCGGTTGAGGATAGGGCTTTACCTAGAGCTGGAGTCAAAAACACAAACACCATTAGCGATTAGGCAAGTAAAAATGTGAGGGATGTGAACTAGGTAAGATGATAAGGAGAATAAGAATTAATAATAAGAAGAAGAATTTAAAAACTAACATTTGTTGAGTTTCTACGGTGTGCCAGGCAGTGCTCTAAGTGCTTTATAAATTTTAACTCCCTTAATCCCCCAAACGACCTAATGAGATAAACAGGTCAAAGAAGAAAAACTACTTGCTCAAGGTCACACAATCAGAGGACCTTAACTCTTATCACTGTGCTATATATTCACACGGACCTGGCATGGTGGGCAGTCAGGCTTGCCTCCAGCAGAAGGAATACTACTATTCAGCTCTAGACGATTGCCCTAAAGAAATTCATGCCCACAGGTAATAGGGAATTAAATATAAAATCTAATTTTTTAAGTTAACAATTAATTAAAATTAAGAAAAATTAAAGTTAGCAATTAATTAAAATAGCAGGCCAAACAAATCTTTGGGTGAACCTGGCTCATAGGCTGCAAGCCTGTGATCTAGTTAGAGTGAGTTTTTATGGCATGAAAGAGACACATGATCCCAGTAACATCCACAGTCTGCTTTTTGAGTGTAACTCAAAACTATGTTGATGGCAGGTCTTGTGTTGTAAGAGCTGAGAAGCAAAGTGCCCTTACTCTTAGCAGTAGGCCTTTGTGAGTGAACACCAGGTACCAACCATATCAATGAAGGGTCATATTTTAAAATTCCAGGGCCATGAGACAATTGTTTTATTTCTGCAGGATATTTAGATTACAGATTAATTTTTCATTTGGACCACAAAATGTTAGCACAACTTTATCAGGTTCTGGGTATTATATTACCCTTTTAATTCTCTTTAGTCAGTCTTAAAATAGATTGAAATCATTTTGGTCTCTGCTTTAAAGTGCCTGCCTTTCAATTTCTTATTTATGAAAACAGTCCTCCCTGTATAGTTTGGCAAAATTAGACTCTAATAATGTATATAATAAAATATCAAAAGCCCATATTTTTATATAAAAACAATCTATTAAACTAAAGGCAATTGCTTCCAATTTTTTTTCTCATAATATTAGTCATTAGTTTACTTGCTACTTGTTTTCTCATCTATAGTAGAATCAGGGGTGTTAAACAGAAAACTAGGCAATATTTTTAGGAGATTCTTTCTTTTACCTTTTCTCCCCTTCAAACTTTTACATTAATATTGAGTATGCACTCTAGGTTCTCAGGAAAAAAAAATGTTTAAGCATTTTATTAGTCTCTTAGGGCTGCCTTAAGAGAGTACCACAACCTGTGTGGCTTAAAACAACACAAATTTATTCTTTCACAGGTTTGAAAGTTAAAAGTCTGAAATCAAGCTGTTACAGGGCTATGCTTCCTTTGAAAGCTCTAGGGAAGAATCCTTCCTTGCCTCTTCCTAGCTTTTCATGGTTGCTGATACTTGGCTTGCCTTGCATCACTCCAATCTCTTCCTCCATCATCATATGGCCTTCTCTCCTGTGTGTGTCTGAGTCCAATTCTCCTTCTCCTTATAAAGACACCAGTCTCTGGATTTAGGACCCACTATGATACACTATGACCTCATCTTTAAGTTGATTACATCTGCAAACATATTATTTCCAAATAATTTCACACTCACATTTTATATGTGGATGTGCATTTTAAGGGAGGATACTATTTAACTCACTATGAATATTAGTAACTTGTACAAAAATAATCAGAATAACTACAGAACAAAATTATCAGTGTTAATTGTGATATAAGATTTGAAATACGACCCAACAATCAGCTGGCAAACTTGAAAGTATATGACTTTATAAAATTTTACAGTGTGCATTATGGAGATTAACTTTATTCCTTCTAACTTCTTACCTATTTGTATTCATCTGTTTTCACACTGCTATAAAGATCCTACTGAGACTGGGTAATTTATAATGGAAAGAAGTTTAATTGACTCACAGTTCTGCATGACTGGGGAGATCTCAGGAAACTTACAATCAGGGCAGAAGACAAAGGGGAAGCAAGGCATGTCTTACATGGTGGCAGGCAAGAAAGAGAGAAGGGGAAAGTGCCAGAGATTTATCAAACAACCAGATCTTGCGAGAACTCACTTGCTATCATGAGAACAGCATGGGGAAACTGCCCTCATGATGCAATCATCATTTCCACAGATCTTTAGGGCAGGGGCAAAATGCCACCAGTTTATTTGCTAAAGCATAGCAAGAATGAACTTTGCTCCAGTTCTCAACAAGTTCCTCATCTTCATCTGAGACCACCTCAGCCTAGATTTCATTGTCCATATCATTATCAGCATTTTGGTCAAAGCCATTCAACAAGTCTCCAGGAAGTTCCAAACTTTCCCTCATCTTTGCATCTTCTTTTGAGCCCTCCAAAGTGCTCCAACCTCTCTGCCTGTTACCAGTTCCAAAGTTGTTTCCACATTCTTGGATATCTTATAAGAATGCTCCATTACCTCAGTACCAATTTTCTGTATTAGTTTTCACATTGTTATAAGGTACTACCTGAGATCTCAGGAAACTTACAATCATGGCAGAAGGTTAAGGGAAGCAAGGCATGTCTTATGTGGTAATGGGTGAGAGAGAGAGAGAGAAGGGGGAAGCACCAGACACTTATCAAACAACCAGATCTTGTGAGAACTCACTCACTACCATGGTAACAGCATGGAGAAATCTCCCCCCATAATCCAACTGCCTTCTCCCAGGTCACTCCCTTGACATGTGGGGATTAAAACTCAGATTATAATTCGAGGTGAGATTTGGGTGAGGACACAGCCAAACCCTATCATTATTCTACTTTCATTCTTTCTTTTGTCCCATTTTCTTCATTGGCTTGCTGAAATTTCTGTTTTATCTGGTCATATCCTATGAATTTTAATAAAACACTTGGCACTTTTCTGAAACAAAGGTTGGTAGGAATAAATAAATAAAATAATAAAATAACCACTATTAATTTTATGGTAATGTTGAGATATTGGCCTCCTTTTGAGAGCAAATTTACTATGAGATGCTTGCTAACATGATAAAATGCCAGTGTAGATCTTAATGTGATGGCTGTAATTACCCAGACCTTTTTACATTAGGTATCTGCATGAGTTATAACTCTTTTGTGAAGATAAAAAGGCTTCTGCAAGAAACTGCCCTAGTGCTGTAAGGACTGTCAGACAGGAGGGCATCTCAGATGAGATTAATGATGTTTGCCTTTATGTAAGAAAATTTAGCATAACCAAGATTACAGTTTCTGCAGAAACCTGCCAGTACTCATTTATTTTGAATAAATATTATTTTTAATTAAAGTCCTAAGGTAGGTTATTCCTGAAATAATGAGATCTACAGTGATTTCCTTTGGGAATTAATTTTCTTTCTTAATTTTCAGTCACTCTGATGATCATGGCTCATTCAATCTTACTCATGGCAGTCAGCTTGGTAGGACACACTGATTTCCAGCTAACGGCACTAATAACCCTGTATTTGTTTTTTCTGGCACTCTCATTTTCTAATTATATTGGTCGTTGAACCAAAACATTCTTATAGGTATGTCCATCCATAGCAGTATATAGTGATTATAATTCATAAAATAAGGAAGTCACTGACAAAATAAAGCTTCATAAAATAAAGGGAACATAAAATCAGAAAATTATAGTATTGTTAAACTTGTTTAAAAATTGGTTCTGCTTCTTTACTAGTCATTGTGCTAAGTGTTTTATCAACTCTAACCCACATGAGAACTCTGCATGACAGAAATTGCTATTCTTGTTTACTAGATCATGACATGAAGGTTCAGGAGGTAGCTTGCCAAAATTTAGCTCTATAGCTCATGTTCATAGCATCATGCTATGTAGCCTCTCTATTAAAGGTAGTGATCACCAGCTTTAAGAAGACCTTAATATGAACATCAGTGTTCATAAGTATGTGATTCAACCAGATTTTCAGGGACTCAACAGAGTTGGTGTTTTTGTTACTGTTGTTTGTAACAAACTATCCCCAAAACTCTGTGGTAAAAAAGAACCATTTTATTATCCTCACAGATTCTATGGATAAGAAATCTAGACAGGGAAATGAAGATGGCTTATCTCTAGAGCCTCAGCTGGGAAGACTCTATGGCTGGAGGGGTTTTCACTCACATGTCTGGTGATTGATTCTGGTTATTGGGACTGTTAGCTAGAATGCTAAAATCCTGTAACACTAGTGCATGGGTTTTCTTGGAACATGGCAGCCTCAGAGTAGTGGGTCATCTTATATGAAAGATCAGGGCTCCAGGAGTGAGCATCTGTATTAGTCCATTTTCACACTGCTGGCAAAAACATACCTGACTGGGTAATTTACAAGAAAAGAGATTTAATTGACTCATAGTTCCCTCCATGTCTTGGAGAGGGGAGCCTCACAATTATGGCAGAAAGCAAGGAGGAACAAGTCACATCTTACATGGTAGTAGGAAAGAGAGAGAGCATGTGCAGGGAAACTACCCTTTTTAAAACCATTGGATCTTGTGAGATTTATTCACTATCATGAGAACAGCGCAGGAAAGATCCACCTTCATGATTCAATTACCTCCCACCGGGTCCCTCCCATGACATATGGAAATTGTGGGAGTTATAATTCAAGATGAGATTTGGGTGGGGACACAACCAAACCATATCATTCTGCTCTGGCCACTACCAAATCCCATGTCCTTACATTTCAAACCCAATCTTGCCTTCCCAACAGTCCCCCAAAGTCTTAACTCATTTCAGCATTAACTCAAAAGTTCCCAGTCCAAAGTTTCATCTGAGACAAGGCAAGTTCCTTCCACCTATAAGCCTGTAAAATCAAAAGCAAGTTAGTTACTTCCTAGATACAATGAGGGTACAGGCATTGGGTAAGTACAGCCATTCCAAATGGAAAAAATTGGCCAAAACAAAGGGGCTAAACATCCCATGCAAGTCCAAAATCCAGCAGGGAAGTCAAATCTTTAAGCTCCAAAATAATCTCCTTTGACTCCATGTCTCACATCCAGGTTACACTGATGCAAGAGGTGGGTTCCCATGGCCTTGGGCAGCTCCACCCCTGTGGCTCTGCAAGATACAGCCCCTCCTGGCTGCTTTCATGGGCTGAACGTTGAGTGTGTGCTTTTCCAGGAGCATGGTGCAAGCTGTCATTGGATCTACCAATCTGGGGTCTGGAGGATGGTGGACCTCTTCTCCCAGCTCCATTAGGCAGTGCCCCAGTGGGGGCTCTGTGTGGGGGCTCACCCTCCACATTTCCCTTCTGCACTGCTCTAGCACTGGTTCTTCATGAGGGCCCCACTCCTGCAGCAAACTTTTGCCTGGGCATCCAGGCATTTTCATACATTTTCTGAAATGTAGGTGGAAGTTCCCAAACCTCAATTCTTGACTTCTGTGCACTCACAGGCCCAACAACACACGGAAGCTGCCAAAGCTTGGGGTCTGCACCCACTGAAGCCACAGGTTGAGCTGTATCTTGGCCCATTTTAGCCAGAACTGGAGTGACTGGGATGTAGGGCATCAAGTCTCTAGGATGCGCAGAGTAGAGGGACCCTGGGCCCTACCCACAAAAGCATTTTTTCCTCCTAGGCCTCTGGGCCTGTAAGGGGAGGGGCTGCCACAAAGGTCTCTCACATGCCCTGAAGACATCTCCCCCATTGTTTTGGTGATTAACATTTGGCTTCTTTTACTTATGCAGATTTCTGCAGCTGGCTTTAATTCCCTGTCAAAAAATGGGCTTCAGACTGCATCATCAGGCTGAACAGTTTCTGAACTTTTTTGCTGTTTCCCTTTTAAAATGGAGTACTTTTAATAGCACCCAAGTCACTTCTTGAGTACTTTGGTGCTTAGAAATTTCTTCTGCCAGATACCCTAAATTATTTTTCTCAAGTTCAAAGTTCCACAGATCTCTAGGGCAGGGGCAAAATGCTGCCAGTCTCTTTGCTAAAACATATCAGGTGTCATGTTTACTTCAGTTCCCAACAAGCTCCTTATCTCCATCTGAGACCACCTCAGCCTGGATTTCATTGTCCATATCATTATCAGCATTTTGGTCAAAAGCATTGAACAAGTCTCAGGAAGTTTCAAACTTTCCCACATCTTCCTGTCTTCTTCTGAGCCCTCCAAACTGTTCCAACTTCTGCCTGTTACCCAGTTCCAAAGTCACTTCCGCATTTCTGGGTATCTTTACAGCACTGCCCCACTCTACTGGTACTGATTTACTATATAAGATTGTTTTCACACAGCCAAAACCTATCAGCATCCCAAGAATATTAGGCACAAACCTTTACTGAACTAGTTTTGGAAATTATGCTGTGTCACTTTGGATGTATTCTGTTGGCTATAAGCAAGTCACTAAGATTGACACAGAGTCATGTAAGGGGACATAGATCTTCACTTCTCAATGGGAGAAGCATCAAAAAGTCTGCAGACATGTTTTGTAATACCATTACAGAGAGTAACAACTCTACTACATAGTTACTTCTTGGTGTGGGGTTCTTATGTAGCTCCTTTTTTTTTAAATCCACTTTCTGTCCAGCTGCTTCCTGATGACCTATTTGATTCCAAGGAAAATAAGAAGCAAGAGGAAGCTCCAGGCAAATGTACCTCTATTACCACCTGGGGCTTCTGCCACTAATCAATCCTTCCTTCCCTCCCCCCCCCTTCCTTCCTTTCCTTTCTTCCTTCTTCCTTTCCTTTATTCCTCTTTTTCTTCCTTTCTTTTGTCTTTCTTTCCCTTCCTTCCTTTTTTTTTTCTTTTTTTTAGACAGAGTCTTGCTCTGTTGCCAGGCTGCAGTGCAGTGGTGTGATCTCCGCTCACTGCAACCTCTGCCTCCAGGGTTCAAGCAATTCTCCTGCCTCAGCCTCCTGAGTAGCTGGGACTACAGGCGTGCACCATCACACCCAGCTAATTTTTGTATTTTCAATAAATACGGTGTTTCACCACGTTGGCAGGGTCTCCATCTCTTAACATCGTAATATGCCCACCTCGTCCTCCCAAAGTGCTGAGATTACAGACACGGGCCACTGCGCCCAGCTCTTCCACTTAATTTCTAGCTGGTCTGCTGCCTTCATAAGTTAGCCAAGCAAGAATAGAAGCAGCAGCAGACCCTTTTCAACCTTTTCTCCTGAGGTGAGATGGAGCCAGACTACACCTTTTTTTTTTCTCCCATAGATCACTTCTCTTGGCTCTTCAGGACCAAGTGTAGGCTGAAAAAAATTCATATTTATTGCTTCACTCACAGGAGTTCATGCACCTGGTTAATCTAATACTTAGTAAATTAAAAGATTTGTTGATAGGAAGCCGCTGCTGGTGAAGACTGAAATCAAGGATCAAAGAATGGTTGGTAATCATCGAATTAGAGTGGAATTAGTCGTTTCCATGTGCTTAGAATATAAGATGAATGAAAAGCTCTTTTTTAAATTTTTTTCCTTTGAGGGAGGAAATGTTTTGTTGAGTAAAAACATAAAAACTACTTACACTGGCAAGGAAGTGATCAGGCGCCAGAACTAAATTGATGATTTGGTGCCTGCTTTCCCTTGAGCCCACTCCTCAAGAGATCATATCATTATGACAAAGTCAAGCTGAAACGTTCATGCCAAATCTCTCTAAATAGGATACAATCAGTTTCAGAGAGCTACTGTTAACTGACTAGCATTGTCTTGGAATAGAAAGCTGAGGAGTGATGATAATTAGGAATTCTCAGGGACTGTATGTCCCTCATTCACTTCACATTTGAAATGTTTCTACATAAAGCTATTCTTGCTACTACATAGTATAGCTTTGTGAAAAGCGTGCTTGTCTACTAGCCTTAGGAGAGCTGGGAAAGGAATTATGCCATCTAGCAATATTCTATAAGTCAATGGAAATTTGAATTGGTAGATGTGCTATGTAGCCAGATTCTTTTCCAGGATTTAAATATTTTCTAAAGTTTCATAATTATCAGGGTATTTTCTGCTGTGGATGAACTGAAATATTACCTTTCCAAATCTTCTCTTGCAACAGGACAGTAGTCAATTGACTCAGTCTAGCCGAGGAGGTGTAAATTTACAAGTCTCTTTTAATTTCGGAATCTCCTTAAAGGGTGGCAGTGCATTCTTCATGGCTTGAGCTTCAGCAGCTACTTAGAACCATACGGTGGAAGCCACTTACTGAGACCTGTGAAACAAAAGCCCAGGTCCCTGACATATGAAACCACCATACCTACCTTTAAGTGTCTTTCAGCTGAAAGAAAAATAAATCTTTTTCTTAGGTAAGTCACTGTTCATTGTTTCTCTTGTGCTATCAAAACTAGTTGATATACTTAATTAATCCTAAAATGATACAACACGTTTGAATATAATTTTATCAGCTTTGGTCCCAGTAGGAAAAGATGACATACTCAAAACTTTAATGAAGTCACTATATACAGGGACATGGGCAGGGTTAAAGGAACCAATTTGGGAGCAGTAGCTACAGGAAACTATTTCAGCACCTGGGTCTGAAGAGACATAAGGATGGAGCTGTTGATTTACCATGGTGAGAGCTGTATCCTTGAGAGAGAGGCTAGCCTACAAGGGTTAGAAAAGCAGGTACACCAGCCCAGCATGGTGGCTCATCCCAGCACTCTGGGAGGCCGGGGCAGGTGGATCACTTGAGGTCAGAAGATTGAGACCAGTCTGGCCAATATGGTGAAACCCCATCTCTATTAAAAATACAAATATTAGCTGGGAGTGGTGGTACATGCCTGTAGTCCCAGGTACTCTGCGAGGTTGAGGCAAGAGAATCACCTAAACCCAGGAGGCAGAGGTTGCAGTGAGCTGAGATTGTGCCACTGCAACTCCAGCCTAGGGCAGAGAACAAGATTCTATCTCAAAAAAAAAAAAAAAAAAAAAAAAAGGGCTGAGGGCTCATATGTCATATTTTTGAATGTTTTCATGCTTGAGAATGTCTTCCTAT
>CAUYQU010101977.1:0-73004 GCA_963574635.1 Cheracebus regulus | reverse complement strand
GTGTGGCTCCTCTGCCGGGAATCTCCCGGTCTGTGGGCTACAAAAATTCGTCGGAAAGTGCGGTGTCCACTCGTTCTCTGCGCTTTCACTGGGAGCTACATTCCTGAGCTGTTGCTAATCGGCCATCTTGGATCTCTCCCTCTGGTTTTTTCTAATTATAGAAATTAGATATTTTTCATTGTAAGTCATTTAAGCAAAAGAAATATGCACCATAAAAATTAAGTTTTCAGTCAGTATCACATTCTCCAAAGACGATAATCATTAACTGACAACAACTCATTCGTTCTCCTTGCCTATTCAGGAATTTGATTTTATCTGTTCAACCGGGAATAAAGAAGCTCTGAAAAGGTTTATTAGATTTTGGTGAAGGCACAGAGAAAAGAGTCTTTGCATAAGTTTAAAGTCTTAAAATGGCCTGGGTGCGGTGGCTTATGCTCACTACCAAGGGAGGGGCATTATGAAGGATCCACCCCCATGACCCAAACACCTCCCTTTAGGCCTCCCCTCCAACAGTGAGGATCACATTTCAACATGAGATTTGGAGGGAACAAACATTTATACTATAATAGTAATTATATGAGATAAAGTAATAAATTTTTTTTTTTTTTTTTTTTTTTGAGACAGTCTCACTCTGTCACCCAGGCTGGAGTGCAGTGGTATGATCTTGGCTCACTGCAACCTCTGCCACCCAGACTCAAGTGATTCCTATGCCTCAGGCTCCTGAGTAGCTGGTATTACAGGTGTGCACCACCATACCCAGCTAATTTTTGTATTTTTTGGTAGAGATGGGGTTTCTCTGTGTTGACCAGGCAATTCTCGAATTCCTGGCCTCAAGCGATCTGCCCGCCTTGACCTCCCAAAGTGCTGAGATTACAGGCATGAGCCACCATGCCTGGCCATCCCCAGGAGACCAAATAATAAAGTTGTTTTGTTTTGTTTTGTTTTTGAGATGGAGTTTCGCTTTTGTTGCCCAGGCTGGAGTGCAATGGCGCAATCTCGGCTCACCACAACCTCTGCCCCCTGGGTTCAAATGATTCTCCCACCTCAGCCTCCCAAGTAGCTGGGATTTCAGCCATGCACCACCACGCCCAGCTAATTTTGTATTTTTAGTAGAGAGGGGATTTCTTCATTTGATCAGGCTAGTCTTGAACTCCCGACCTCAGGTGATCTGCCTGCCTCAGCCTCCCAAAGTGCTGGGATTACAGGTGTGAGGCACTGTGCCCAGCCTCGTAATAAAGTTTTTAAAATGTTTTGTATAACCCCAATTTTGTATGGAAAACATATTTATGTAAATACACGTGTACAAGTGAGTATACCACATGTAAGTATAAATATACAATTGATCCTTATGTGCACATTCCATATTTGCAAATTCATCTGCTTCCTAAAATTTATTTGTAACCTCAAAATTAATACAGCATTTTCAAGGTCATTCTAAGAAATGTACAGAGCAGAGAAAAAATTGAGTCACCAAAAGCACATGTTCCCAGCTGAGGTTGAACAGGGAGGAGACTCCTTGACTTCTTGTTTCTGCACTCGTGTTATAAACAAGTGTGTGTGGTCTATTTAGTGCCATGCTATTCATGTTTGTGTGCTTTTCATTAGTGATTTCACTGTTTAAAAATGGCCCCAGGATTGATTGAGCCCAGGAGGTTGAGGCTGCAGTGAGTCATGATCATGCCTGCACTCTAGCCTGGGTGACCCTGTCTCAAAAGTGTCTAAGCCTGGACAACATAGCAAGGCCCCATCTTTACCAGAAAATCTAAAAATTATCTAGGTGTGTTGGCATATGTCTGTAGTCCTACATACTCAGGAGGCTGAGGCAGGAGGATCACTTCAGCCCAAGAGTTAGAAACTATAGTGGGCTATGATTATGCTAGTACACTCCAGCTTGGGTGACATAGTGAGACCCTGTCTCAAAAAAAAGAAGAAAAAGGCCGGATGCAGTGGCTCACGCCGTAATCCTAGCACTTTGGGAGGCCGAGGCAGGTGGATCATGAGGTCAGGAGTTTGAGACCAGCCTGGCCAACATGGTGAAACTCTGTCTCTGCTAAAAATACAAAAATTAGCTGGGTATGGTGGTATGCGCCTGTAATCGCAGCTACTCTGGAGGCTGACGTAGGAGAATTGCTTGAACCCAGGAGGTGGAGGTTGCAGTGAGCCAAGATCATGCCACTGTACTCTAGCCTGGGTGACAGAGTGAGACTCCATCTCAAAAAAAAAAAAAAAAAAAAAGTGGCCTCCAAGCATAGGGCTGAAGTGCTGTCTAATGTTTCTAAGTGCAAGAAGGCTGTGATGTGCTCTATGGAAAAATGTTTGTTAAATAAGCATCATTCAGGCATGATTTATAGTGCTGTTAGCCATGAGTTCAATATTAATGAATCAATAATATGTGTTACATAAAGTGTCTTTAAACAGAAACACACATAGAACAAGGTTATGTATTGATCAGTTGATGAAAATGTGACCAGAGGCTCTTAGGAACCTAACTCTGTATTTTCCCCAGGAGCACCAATTTAATATTGGCCAATTCACAGCAACTTTTTAGAACATAACTACCAAGAATAACAAGAATTTCCTGTGTGGATGGATATAAGTGCTCAGAAAAAAAAACTAGAAAGAAATAGATCAATGAATAACAATGACTATAAGTTATTATCTTACTTGTTCATTAGTTTCTAAATTGTATATATTGACTATAACTTCTGTAATCATTATATTTATGTGCTTTAAAATATTAATTTCAAAAGCTAAAATAGGACCTATTTTATTTATTTAATCTTTATTTTTATTCTTTTTTTGAGACGGAGTCTCACTCTGTCACCCATGCTGGAGTGCAGTGGCACAATCTCGGCTCACTGCAACCTCCACCTGCCAGATTCAAGCTATTCTCCTGCCTCAGCCTTCCAAGTAATTGGAGATTACAGATGTGCACCACTATGCTGGCTAAATTTTGTATTTTTAGTAGAGATGGGGTTTTGCCATGTTGGCCAGGCTGGTCTCAAACTCCCGACCTCAAGTGATCCATCTACCTCGGCCTCCCAAAGTTCTGGGATTACAGATGTGAGCCCCTGTGCCAGGCTAGGACCTACTCCTTTTAAATAACCATAATTCATCACTCAGGTATCATCCATCTGTTGTTTCCTCAACATCTCTGGGAAACAGTATTAGAAGTTAGAGGTTAGTTGATGAGTTGCCTGAAGGAAATCAGGGAGATGGGTAGTTTGTGAAATCTTTTGTATAAAGTGTGTTAGAGCCTGTAGAATCATCCCTGCTCCCCTATGGAATAGACACTCCCTGTCACATGCACATGTGTATTTGTTTGATTCATTCTTCTCTATCTTTTTCACTGAGATGCAGGTGACTGACTAAATGCCAATGCTCTTATTCTTTGAGTGCCTCAGTTCTGGGCTCCAGTTTAACAATTTGCTTTCTGTTTTGATTGACATTACCTTGTAAATATGTTATAGGTATTAATGAAATTACAGTTTATCTTCCATTACCTACAGCCTTATCTTCATGACCTGAAGCTAGGTTCTATCTCTAGAAACTTGGGAACCTTCCTCCTTTATCTGAGCTGTTTCTTCCTAATCCATTTGTTTAATTTGCCCATATTTGGCAGGTAGATGAGAGAAATGCTGGTCTATGTAGCTGTCCACCTGGTTGAAAACTTTTTCTGTTACCTCTATATTGGTGTGAATATAACATTTTCTTTCAGTCCTTGTTTACTTTGTTTTTGCTTTTAGAGACAGGGCCTCACTCTGATGCCCTGGCTAGAGTACAGTGGTACAATCCTGGTTCACTGCAGCCTTGATCTCCTGGGCTCAAGCGATCCTCCTGTCTCAGCCTCCCAAGTAGCTAGTAGCTGGGACTACAGGCGTGTACCACCAGGCCTGGCTAAAATTTAAATTATTTTTGTAGGGATAGAGTCTCATTATGTTACCTAGGAGGTCTCAAACTACTGGCCTCAAGCAGTTATCCACCTTGGCTTCCTAAAATGCTGGGATTACAGGCAGAGAGCCACAGCATTCAAGTCCTTTAAGTCCTTTAAATGGCTAAACCAATGAAATCCTTTTGGTAGTCTTTTGGAAGAAAAGCATTGTTTTAAGCCTGAAGTAAAGTTGTTTGCGTTTATTGTTAGAAAACGTGGAGCTCATACTGAAAACAATCAATAACCAGCACAACGTTGAGAGTCAAGACAACGACCAGCCCGACTATGACAGTGTGGCGTCAGACGAAGACACGGACTTGGAAACCACTGCAAGCAAAGCAAACCGGCAGAAGGTGAGAGGCCGTGTGTCCCACGGAAGGGCAAGCACGCATCAGCTGAGGGCTATCCCTGCCAAAGCTGCTGTGCAGTGAGGTTGGGTTGCTACTAGCTCAGGCCAAGCAAAGGTGAAACAAGGTGAAACGGTTTTAAAATAGGGGTCCTTGTCCCTGCATCACAGCCCTGCTGCAGTTGAGACTCTATAAAACTTGTGAGGAGTGATTGGTGTGTTATATTCTTTCAACAAATGTTTACTGAGTAACTTCTCTGGATATTACTCTCCTGAATGAGGCTTGACCCTTTCCTGTGAGGGTCTCACTGCTTAGGAGAGAGAGAACTGCAGGAGAAGGCACAAAGTGATGTGTGTCATATGAAGCACACACAGGCTGAGGGAGTGAGCAGAGAGAGAACCTATGGCTGGGAGCATCAGGGAGGGCTGTCTCATGGGCGGCTCTTAAGATGTGCCTCAGGGGATGCTTGGGATTGGGGCACGTGGAGGAGGCAGAAAGAAAGTGAAACCAGGGCATCTAAGGGGAGGCTGGTCATGCATAGGGAGAGCCTAAAAAGAATGGGACTCGAAATTGCAGCAGGAGGGGTATGACGCCAGATGGAAGAGCATGGGCCTTGTGGGCAGTGCAGAGCCCAGGATGCCATGTCTGGGGAGGACTATTCTGGTGAGTTAGAGAATGGAGGGAGAGATCCAAACAAGAGTTGATGCAGGCCACCTCAGAACCCAGGCTAGGATGGTATGAGTGGGAGAGACCTCGGCACCAGAGTGTAAGCCGGCAAGAGGGTGGCAGGGCCCCAGGCTGTGCACCCTCTGCTGATCCCCAGGACTCACGCACAGATGGGGCTTGGCAATAATTTGAGAATGGATGAATAGGAAGGTAGAATATAAAAGTCTTGGCAATAAGTCGGAAGGTAGAAATGGGGAGACAGATTTACAGAAGATGTGTTCGAAGTTCTCCAGCCCACATGACTGTGAGAAAGAAGGCACCATTAGCAAATGCAGGGGATACTTCTGCCCAGACTTCTCGGAAGCCACCTGGCTTACTAAGTGAGAGCCGAGGTCATTCCAGGACCCTCTGTGACCAGGTCCTCTGTCAACTGCCTGGCCTCCTGCCTGCTCCATCCCACACACCTGCTCCCTCTAGCTGAGCTCCCCTGCAGGCTGGAATGTTCTTCCTCTAGATCCATGTGACTGATTCCCTCACCTCCCAGGGCTCTGCTCACCTCTCATCCACTCACAGGCTTACCCCAGCTCTCCGCTTAACATGCAGTCCCCCTGCCCTGCTCTGCCTTATCTTTTCCCACAGTACTCATCACTCTCAATCATAGAATATATATAATTGTATTTATTTTTTTTCCTCTGTCATGTTGTTGGGATATAAACACCATGGAAGCAGGAATCTTTGTCTCTTTTCTGATATATCCCAAGCACCTAGAACACTAATATTCAATGAAAATGTTGGAACGAATGAATTAATGAAAGAATTAATAAAAACGAAACATGAGTGAACGAGAGAAAGGCTTACAAGACAAGACAGACCTCCTTAGACAGTCATTGTCAGCACAAATGTGTAGCCCCACTGCCTATTCCATTAGAAAATACTGACTTTCCAAGTTTTTAAATAGGATAGTGACCCTCAGAGGCCTTGATTTGGTTTGACAACTTTGCAATTCAGCTGGCTTGGTCAGAATTTGAAATTCTTGAGCTGTTAGTCTTTAATGTTCTCGTCGTCTGAGATTGTGAACGTTTTCCCCAATTTATTTTTAGAGCCTAGATTCAGATTTATCAGATGGACCAGTCACTGTACAGGAATTTATGGAGGTCAAAAACGCTCTAGTGGCTTCTGAGGCCAAGATACAGCAGCTAATGAAGGTGAATAACAACTTGAGTGACGAGCTGAGAATTATGCAGAAAAAGGTAACATGTTAATAAATGCCAGGACGGTTGATGCTTTAATCGCATAGTACAAGGAAGAATCCCAGGCACCGTGATGTGGTCCAAGGGAAGAAAAACAGTTATCATAACAGTCTTACAAATCTTTTGGGCCAAGTTGTCTTTTTGAAGCAGGATGTATTTGGATATTTGAAATGAAATATATCCAGAGTAAGTTCCCCAGGTAGGAGAAACCTAACATTCTATTTAAGCATTTGTGCCCATTAGAATAACCCTTGCACTATTCTGTGCTTCCTGGAAACCTGGATGACACTCCATGGATGTGATTCTTTTCATTGCTAGGGAAGAATGATCACACCATGGAGACAGAACCAATGAGAGCACTGAGCAGGGGCATGTGTTTATCAGCATTCAAACCCTGTCCCACCCTGGCAGCCCTATCCCACATCCCTACCTTATTTTTCACCAGTTTTTACTACTAACTTGTATTATCCCCAGAGCCTACAGCAGGGCCTGCCACAGAGTAGGTTCTCAAAAAATAAGAAAAAATACTTCATTTGTACTAGCAAGAGCTACACACTGGTAAGAAACAATCTCATTTGTTCAGTATTTTTTCATTTATTACCTTTCAAGAGACTCAGAACTGTGTGAATATATTAATCCCTAAAAGGAGTGTGGCTGATGGTAGCAAGGAATACCTTTAGTAGGAGAGGGATTGTGTATGCAACTCTTTATGAGAAGGCTAAGGAAGGAAATTCAAAAAATTCCAAATTTTGCCCATGACTTTGTGGGTGTCACTCCCATCATTCAGTTCTAAAATGAGATTTGGACACTTTCCTTAACCAGAAACAAAATGAAATATATAATCTATGTCTTTAGGCTATCATTTGAGGAGTAAGGTTTTCAAATCATTTTCAAGACCTGAAGACATGGTACACTCCATGTGTGCCTGGACCCTTTTCAGTGCTGCTTCCTCAAGGAAGGTTGAAGAACTAAAGAGGGGCCCATGCCCTCTACTTACTAGAGAAGGAAATTGCTTTGCACTTTTGCCTGGGGTTTGGTCTAGGATTCTTTTGATGTTGACTTCTAGAGCATTTTTGAGACTTTTTGAAATAAATGGCTCCAATGCCTGTAGTAGCAGGGAATGAAGAATCCCTGAAGATTAGTCAGCCTTAAACGAACAGACTTGTTCTATGTCTCCCAGCCCTGTCTAGGGCTGCCGTGCAGCTGTAAACGAGACAGACCAAGAGCCCCTTTGTCATAACATGTAGGACCTGCACTTTCTCTGCCTTCTTTGAAATATATTTTATTTAATAAATTATAATTTGTCCCATTAATTGGACTAATAATTTTGACCAGGTGACTATTTCTGAAACACGCTGATTTTGCCACTATAAATCAATCTGCTGCACATCATATTTATAGTGGCAAAATCTAATAATACTTCTTTAGTATTTTGGAAATCACCAGAGAGAGCCTCATATCTCTGAAAGCAAATGTCTTGGGCTTCTTTGAGAAATACAAAGTGAAATTATTTGCCATTGCGTATTGATCATCTCATCAGTTCTTAGAAATGCTGTTGATTTTTGAAACTATTGAATTGTCTGTAACTTTTTATTTTCCGTTATACTCCTTCCAAACAAAAAAGTGTAGCCTGGTTCTTATTAAGATAAACATCATTAAAATTTATCTGAGGACATCTCTCTAAATACAGAGTATCAGAATTTTTAGAAATTGAAACCAGGAACTTGTGCTCATGAGAACACATTCAGACAAAATCCAGGCACGAAAAAATGTTAGGATAAAGTTTCAGATTTCAAGGCCTTAACTAAAAAGCTGCCACAGAGGCTTTTTACACAGACAAACATGTGATCAGATGCTCCAGTGCCCCATTGAGGGACATGTGTCAGTTACATGCCTCAGTCCTTGAACCTTGACCATTTCACTCTAGGCTCTGGGTTCTCTAATGAATAGTTTTGACAGGCACTTCATGCCTGTCTGTATCCTGGAATGTAGAAACATTCAGGGCTGCTTTGTCACTTTGCAGCTGTTCTTTCTCTGGAAAGGAAATTGCAGATATGAGTTATACCCTGCCAGCCTTTGTGGTGTAAAAGCAGTCTATCATTCTGTAATAGCTTGCTCTTCAAGGAAACAGAATGAGTGGTCTTTTTGTGAAAGAGGCAGTAAGTCACACTTTCACATCGGTTTGGCATGATTTTAAAGTATATGGAATTTGTTTATTTAGCAAAGATGTATTGATTTTATTTCAAAGTTAGGTAAAGTTTTTTTAATATACATAATCTTTCACATTTAACAGTTGCTTGGAAAAGATGCTAATTAATGAAGAGGAGCAACTACTATTGGTGTATTTTTCACAGATTGGTGCTTTCTAAATAATTGAAAGTAACTCCTAACATTGAATGGGTTTGCTACTGAAAAAGTAATGATCTTCTGGTGCAGACAGTTGCTTGTGGACTTAAACCTTGGCACTGGTGGGGAATTTGGTCAGATTTTATAATCTCTGTCAAAGAGTAGACAGCTGAACTCATACCACACCCAGCTTATAAAATGCCCATGGAAGATGAAGGCGCACCAGAAGGGAAGGACCCTGTGCAGAATGGACGCGGTTAATGGTGTTTAAAATGCCAGATGCCAAAGAGTAACACGATTCCTTGCTGACCCCTTAACTCTAATCCATCCAGCACCATGAAGCAGCCTGCATGTGAGGAATGGAAGGAACATTCAGGGCCTCCAAGTGACAGTCTCTAAAATGGGGTGGTGCCAGGCAGATTAGCTTGTTCAAAGCTGACACCACCGAGGTCGTGTTTTTGGGGTGACAAAGCCAAAGGAGAGAAAGGCCAAATATTCCAGCCCTGGCTGAAAGATGATCACTCACCAGACGGAAGCAAGCGTGCTGCGTGGAGCATCCATGTGAAGATGTCGATTTCATAGATCAATAGGTTTCCAGTTTTCTTTGTGATATGTTAATATAGCAAACTTACCATGATTCGGTTTCTCTCTCTCTCTCTCTCTCTTTTTTTTTTTTTTTTTACAAAGTGCTGAGTTGTTTGGAATATCAAGAGTATTATGTAATAAAAACTTGTTGATTGATTATAATTTTTCTTGTTGGCTTTTTGGAAAGCAGTAGCCGATCTGATTTTTCGTAAGCTGAACTTCACTGTCTTTCTTGCTTTGCAAAGCAACCCTAGTCATCTTTGTGCTGCTTCCATGGTGTCTGCTGTCATTTTTGGCCTTTGCAAATTGCTAGGGGCTCATTTGAAAAGCAAGTGACCTAAATGATGTTTTAATGATCTCAAGCTCTTGCTTGAAACAGCCTTAGAATAATCCAGAGTACAGCTTGCCTGCAAACATTTCCCAGCCGCACCATGACAAATTTTTAGGTGGTTAGACATTTTGTTTTTTGGAAGTCCAAACCATAACTTTTCTGGATTCAGAAATGAAGCTATTTAATTTGTTTATGTTATGAAGGGAGTTGATTGTGTCTCACCCAATCCAGAAGAAAGGGTCCTTGTGTGTATTGGCTTTTTACTTTTAGCCCAGCTAGCTGTTACTGACCTTATTGTTTAAAGCTGGTAGTTGTATTCATTTACTTGGTGTTTGCTTTTTCTGCTTGCTATAAAAAAACACAGTCCCACTGCCAAACATTTCTTTCAGCTTCAAACACTCCAGAGTGAAAATTCGAACCTCAGGAAACAGGCCACAACCAATATATATCAGGTGCAAACTGGTTCTGAGTACACAGACACTTCCAACCACTCTTCCTTAAAGAGACGTCCATCTGCTCGGGGCAGTAGACCCATGTCCATGTACGAGACTGGATCAGGTCAGAAACCGTATCTCCCAATGGGAGAAGCGAGCCGCCCCGAAGAGAGCAGGACGAGACTCCAGCCCTTCCCCACGCACGTAAGTAACACCACTGGCGCTTCCGCTGTTCACCCTGTGCAGCCTGACTACTCTGTTCCCTCTTCTGACCCACACCTCTGCTTTGCCAAATTGGGCTAAGAGAGTTACCATTGTATTTGCTGTATTAGCATGGCGACAGATGCTTTTGATGTTCCCACAAGCACACAGGGCCAGGGGCTGATGGTTTCTTAACCAAGTTGGGGATTCTGGCTCTTGCCTGAACTGCTCCTTTTTTTCTCCCCCATAGCCATGATTATTTCTCAAGCAGCCAGTGTTGGAACTTTTTTTAGTAAAGCTTCCTTCCTTCCCCACTTCCAAAAACAAAAACAAAAATAAATCATAAAGGTCACTCTCAGAAGGAAGTGTCTCCTTCTTGGAGCTAGACAGGGATGTGCCCCTTTAAGGACTGGGGCCCTTAGAATCCCAGATGCCTTTTCAGCTCCTCCTCAAGCAACTGGCCTTGAGTATGTAGCCCAGGTAGGGTACCCAAGCGAGTCTAGAAGGCTTCAGGCCTCTGCAGCCTCTCCACTTGCGCTCAGTGTGCTGCTAGGTACGCTTCTGCATTCTGCTCCTCCCCTGTGGTGGGGGAAGTGTGGCTTTGTCATCTCAGAAAAGGAGATGTGATACTCTACATCAGTCTTAGAAGTGCTGAATTCCAGAGATTGTGTTCTGTAGCAGTGTTCTCACAATCTTATTTTGCTTAGAAATACATATTATGTTGTAAGGTTTTCAAATGTATTTCTTCTGGATTACTTTATTATAAAAATATATGTTTTGCCCAAGATGTTACAGACGTTTAAACTTTTTCATGATGCTTTTTCAGAGTAATATTTTGTCTTTTTGAGTGTCAACAGTTATTTCTTTAGTCAAATTTTATGAGAGTTTTCAAAAAAATTCTCAAGGTGGATGCAAAGCAAAGACGGTTTTGTAAATTAAGCCCTAGTTTTAATTTTGTCAATTTTCATTGTGGTAAAAGTTACAATATTACTTTACAAATTCTTTTTAAGATATTTGGTTTAACATTCTAAGTCAATTGATTTGATATATTTGATGTAAAGGGAATGCCATTAAACTAAGTTAAAAATCTTTTTTTTTTTGAGACAGAGTCTCGCTCTGTCACCCAGGCTGGAGTGCAGTGTGTGATCTTGGCTCACTGCAACCTCTGCCTCCCGGGTTCAAGCAATTCTCCTGCCTCAGCTTCCTGAGTAGCTGGGACTACAGGCACACACTGCAGTACCCAGCTAATTTTTTTGTATTTTAGTAGAGACGGGGTTTTATCATGTTGCCCAGGCTAGTCTCAAACTCTTGGGCTCAGGCAATCTGCCCGCCTCAGCCTCTCAAAGTGCTAGGATTACAGGCGTCAGCTATTGCGCCCAGCCTAAGTTAAGAATCTAATTTTTGTATACCTGAAGACAAAATTTAGGAAAGGTAGCTTTGTTATTTTTCAGTGTACTCTTTAATTTTATAAAAATTTAGAATATAAGGATATCATATCAGGAAGGCTCTATAACTGTATTAAAAATTAGATTGACAGTGTATAGCAACTTAGAATCATTTGTGTAGTTTCTCATTTGACATCAGTCTTGATTCAAAAAGAAATAGGCCTTTCACACTATCCATTAAAAAAAAGTATTGACAAGTTTGACAAATTATGTTAGGTATTAATTATCTTTATTCCCTTACGGAAAAGTGGCCTTTATGAAATTTAGAGTAATTTCCAGGAGGTGTTTCACCAAGAGTTTAAACATCTCTGGGGGCCCTATCACCAGCGGTCACTGAAATTACAGCACTCATGTCACATAGTGTGTGGTGTTCTAGGATTCTTTTACTGAAGCTGCTGAGGTGGTAGGTTTTGGTTTGTTTTATATTTTCCCGAGTGTGTTTCTCTTTCCCGTTCCAGATCGGGAGGAGTGCGCTTGTAACCTCCTCTTCATCTCTGCCTTCCTTCCCCTCCACACTTTCCTGGTCGAGGGATGAAAGCGCCCGAAGGGTTAAGTACATTCTGAATGGTCTGCTCTCTGGAGGAGGGGCCGTGCTCTTGGGCGCTTTGTGCTTGGGCTCTGGCCCTCCTGTCTCTTGTTCCTTGCTAACTGCCCTTCCATCCTGCATGAGGCAGCGCTTCCTTCCTGGATTCTCACAGTGCATCAGGTGTGCACTCGTGCACACACACGCTCACCCATTGAGGGGCGCCTCCCTTTCTCTAACCCCACACTGCTCATGTTCACATCATATTTAACAAAGTTTGCAAATCACCCTACAGCATTTATTCTGAGCATACTGTCTTTTTAAAGAACTAGAAAATTAGCTGGCTGCTGGTTAGATATTATAATGGTACAAATGTGTTCAATTTGTTCAGAGCTACAGTTATCAGATTGAAACTGCTATATGTGGACTCACTGAAGTACTAAAATGTTATGCCTTTTTTTTTTTAAACCTGTGACACATTTTATGTCAGCACCATACTTGACAAACCAAGGTTTACAAGTCCCTGCATCTTGAATCAGAATTGTAACACCTCGTGGCATTGGACCTGTGCAAGCAGCTGTTGGCATAAAGCTGTTCACTTGTATGGGTTGGTTAAACCTCACCTACTGGTATATAATTTACGGTCTCAATAGCAGTGCATGATTTACGTAAGCCCCTTTTAGAGTAGTCAGGCAGTATTTATTAGTACCTGCTACATACACAGCCTTTTGGTAAGTCAATGAAAGGTTCCTAAGGACTTAGGTGGCACAGTCCCTGCTCCCAAAGGCACTGTCGTTTTAAAAATACCTTCATGGGGCAGGCGCAATGGCTCATGCCTGTAATCCCAGCACTTTGGGAGGCCGAGGCAGGTGGATCACCTGAGGTTGAGAGTTTGAGAACAACCTGAGCAACATGGAGAAACCCCGTCTCTACTGAAAATATAAAATTGGCCGGGCATGATGGTGCATGCCTGTAATCCCAACTACTCAGGAGGCTGAGGCAGGAGAATCGCTTGAACCCAGGAGGGGATTGTTGCGGTGAGCTGAGATCATACCATTGCACTCCAGCCTGGGCAACAAGAGCAAGACTCCATCTCAAGAAAAAGAAAAAAGAAAAAACCTTTCATTCACAAAGAGTGGTATATAACCGCAACCTGGGAAAGCCATGGGCAAAGCACAGGCTTTGAAAATCCATGTCCCGTCTAAGGCCATACCACCCTAAGTGTGCCCAATCTCATCTGATCTTGGAAGTTAAACAGGGTCGGGCCTGGTTAGTACTTGGATGGGAGACCGCCTGGGAATACCAGGTGCTGTAGGCTTTAAAAAAAAAAAAAATCCATGTCCCGATTCTGGCTCTATCTATTTTTTAATGGAAGGGTAATGTAACTAAGGTAAGAGGAGGAAGGTGGCTATTGGTAAGGGACCACCTTTACAGGCAAGGTGGGATTTGCACTGGGCCTTTGCCATTCCCTCTACACCTAGGAATGGTGGAGAACCTTTCTTTCCTATTTCCAGTGGCATATGGATCACCAAGGCCCTTTCAGGATTCATTTTTTCATTTTTCAGAGATAGAGTCTCATTATGTTGCCCAGTCTGAGGTATAGTAGCTATTTACAGGCATGGTCATATCACACTACAGCCTCAAACTCCTGGGCTCAAGCAGTCCTCCTGCTTCAGACTCCTGAATAGCTGAGATGTGCTGCCACGTCCTGACCCTACAGCACGTGCCACTATGTCCTGACCCTTTTAGAATTCTTTACTTCACTTGCAAAGTAGTCTATTAAGAAATCTTGGCTGAGTGCAGTGGCTCACACACTTTGGGAAGCCTAAGCAGGTGGATTGCTTGAGCCCAGGAGTTCAAGACCAGCCTCGGCAACATGGCAAAATCCCATCTCTACAAAAAATGTAAAAAATTATCTGGGTATGGTGATGCACACCTGTAGTCTCAGCTTCTTGGGAGGCTGAGATGGGAGGATCACTTGAGCTCAACACTGGAGGTCAAGGCTGCAGTGAGCCATGATTGTAGTATTGTACTCCAGCAAAAAAAAGAGAAGTATTATTGTACTAAATAAAAAAAAAAAAAGGATTCTCGATAAATTGTACTTAAAGTTAAGTGACTCATACCTGTATGCTCAGCACTTTGGGAGCCCAAGGTGGGTGGATCACTTGAGCCCAGGAGTTTGAGACCAGCCTGGCCAACATGGCAAAACCATGTCTCTACTAAAAATACAAAAATTAGCCAGGCATGGTGGTGCATGCCTGTAATCCCAGCTACTTGGAAAGGTGAGGCACAAGAATCAAGAATTGTTTGAACCTAGGAGGTGGAGGTTACAGTGAGCCGAGGTTACAGTGAGCCAAGCTCACACCACTGCACTCCAGCCTGGGTGACAAAGTGAGACTCTGTCTCAAGAAAAAAAAAAAAAGTCTCCTGAGCAGTTCTGAAATTGAACTGTAATGTTTTCATTAAAATATCCCAGTTATGCTGGGTGTGGTGGCTCATACCTATAATCCAGCACTTGGGAGGCCAAGGCGGGTGGATCACCTGAGGTCAGGAGTTTGAGACCAGCCCGACCAACATGGAGAAACCCTGTCTCTACTAAAAATACAAAAGTAACCAGGTGTGGTGGCACATGCCTGTAATCCCGGCTACTTGGGAGGCTGAGGCAGGAGAATTGCTGGAACCCAGGAGGCAGAGGTTGTGGTAAGCCAAGATCGCACAATTACACTCCAGCCTGGGCAACAAGATTGAAACTCCATCACGGAAAAAAAAAAAAAAAAAATCTCAATTACAACTAAAGGACAGTTAGTTAAATATCTGATTAGAAATTTTGTAAGTCAAACCTCTTTTGTTTACTGTGAAATTTGTTTTGTTTTTTAATTTGTTATGGTAGCCTTGAAAATCATTGCAAGGACTGCTTACTGAGACAAAGTTTTGTATAAAAATCATTTAAATTGATCATCCTGATTGTTCCTGACAGCTTCATCATGAGTTTAGATTTTTATGGCGTGTCTTTAGTCAGAGAAAACTGAATCTATTAAATAAATTGAACCAGCACCAGCTATAAGGTAACCTTCGTATTAACAGCTTTGGGAAAGCAGCTCTCTTAACCAATAGCTTTTGGCTCTGCATGTTTATAATAATTTTGATAAAATTAAATGCTGCTACACTGAAATTCTGTACATATGCTTTTGTTGGCAACGATGAAGAAATTAACTAACGTGTAAGTAACTGATTTCCTGGGTGGTTGCTGCTATATGTTGTTTTCCATACTTGAGAAACATTTACTGAATGCATTCATTAGGTATATGAGTCACTACTCTTCTAAAAGGTTTAAATGAAACTTGGTACTTTTGATCATTGAGGGTAATGCATGTGATTTGTGATTATCACATTTTCATCAGGGAAGGCAAAAAGATTCATTATAAAAGGTAGAATTTTCTGGGTTTAATTCTGTTTCTAGATTGTTTTCCACTGGAGCAGCTCTGGGCAAATTTTTCAGTATAATTACTTAAATGCAAGTTTTTTATCTATTCATATGTGTGTGTGTGTGTGTATTCACACACACCTATGTGTGAGTGTATATATAAAAACCAAAATAAAACTTAAAAGTTAGTTAGGGCCAGGTGGCTTATACCTATAATCCCAGCACTTTGGGAGGCCAAAGTTGGAGGATCACTTGAGCTCAGGAGTTTAAGGTCAGGCTGGGCAACACAGTGAGACCTTGCCTCTACAAAAAAAAAAATACAAAATTAGCTGAGCATGGTGGCACGTGCCTGTGGTCCCAGCTGCTCAGGAGGCTGATGTGGGAGAAGCACTTGAGCCTGTGAGGTCGAGGCTGCAGCAAGCTGAGATTGCACCACTGTATTCAGCCTAGGCAACAGAGTGAGACCCTGTCCCAAAAAAAAAGAAGAAGGTTGGCTGGGCATGGTGGCTCACACCTGTAATCCCAGCACTTTTGTAGGCCGAGGTGGGCAGATCACCTGAGGTCAGGAATTATAGACCAGCCTAACCAACATGGTGAAACCCCATCTTTACAAAAATACAAAATTTGCTGGGTGTGGTGGCACATGCCTGTAATACCAGTTACTCAGGAGGCTGAGGCAAGAGAATTGCTTGAACCCAGGAGGCAGAGGTTGCAGTGAGCCTGGATTGCACCATTGCATTCCAGCCTGGGCAACAAAAGTGAAACTCCACCTCAAAAAGAAAAAGACATCTCCTGTGAAGGATATGAAGGGTTTGGGGGATCTTTCTTTGTTTCTTACTGTCTTTCCCTGTCTTTCTGTCTTTCTTCTTTCTGCCAGGCTGGAGTGCAGTGGTGCGATCTTAGCTCACTGCAACTTCCGCCTCCTGGGTTCAAGCGATTCTCCTGCCTCAGCCTCCCAAGTAGTTGGGATTACCGGTACATGCCGCCACACCCAGCTAATTTTATATTTTTAGTAGAGATGGGGTTTCACCCATTGGCCAGGATGTTCTCAATCTCTTGATCTCGTGATCCACCCACCTTGGCCTCCCAAAGTGTTTTCTTTCTTTCTTTTTGGTTTTCTAAGCTCATCTCTGGAAGACCACAGTGCTTGCCCATGATATTCCTGTTATAGACCTCTGGGAGCCAAACTCACCGACTGTTCATAAAGCCAGATCAAAACAAGGCAGCAAGAGAAGCAGAACTACTTACTGGTAGAAGATATAAACAAAGGGATCATCAAAGTTGTAGATTCTATAGAAATTAGCTTTACAGATTCCCCATATGGCTCCAAGCCAACATTTAATCATTTGCCAGATGGATTTAAGTGGCTGCAGGATGCATGAGTTCATAGGGAATTTTAGGAGCCCATAGCAAGTGTCTTGTATTAGAGTGGCTGGGAACTGAGCAGAGCATGTGTGGAGGTGTGGATGGAAGACCTCAACCGACAGAGAAGGAGAACATGTGCTCTGCCTGGGAGCAGAAGGAGAGTTTATGGGGATAGCAAACCAAGTGTGGCATGAATAAGGGGGGCTCCTCCATGTGGGGCCAGCTGACTTGCCTGTACCTACCAGTAAGGAGTGACAGTCAGGCTTTATGGAGACTTTTTTTTTTTTTTTTTTTGAGATAGGGTCTAGCTCTGTCACCCAGGCTGGGGTGCAGGGGTGCAATCTCATCTCACTGCAACCTCTGCCTCCTAGGCTCAAGAGATCCTTTCACCTAAGCCTCCTGAGTAGTTGGGGCTATAGGTGTCCACTACCACACCCAGCTAATTTTTGTACTTTTAGTAGAGATGACATTTCACCATGTTGCCCAGGCTGGCCTCAAACTCCTGGCCTCAAGTGATCTGCCCACCCTGGCCTCCCAACGTGCAGGCGTGAGCCACCACTCCTGGCCATGTAGACCTTCTTAGACCAGCTTACTCAAAAGTAGCCATTCTTTTGGATGAAGCTACAGGGTCTCCATATGTTTAAACTAAGTTCTTAGTTTATATCTGTGTCCTTAGCCACATTTTATTGCAGCATCAATAAAACTCCTTAGTCACTTGTTTTGATTAACTTGGATGAAATTCAAGGAGTAAAGCTAGAAATAGCTCACATTTATATTTTACAAGATAATTGGTTTAGGTTTTAAATTTGCCTCCACTGATACCTGTTCCAAAGAAATTCTCAAACATTATGGGTAAAATACTGAGGGAAAATAGTTTTCATGAAACACTCAGAACATAGTCGCCCTCAAAGGAATATAGTCCCCTTCAAATTTTGTCACCCTAGAAGATCCTTTTTAGCAGTGCTACCATTTGTTCAAAACATTTTTAGGATTCCTCTTTTGAATCTATATCCCATTTCTTATCTCCACAGTTGTACCAAATCTTTATATTTTAAGGGGTAGATTTGAGTCCAGACATGAACTATTGAAGGTAGCAGAAGGCAGGAGACCTGGTACTTTGTCCTGTTTTTCTACAGACTTTGTGGCCTTTTGTGGGCCACCCAGCTTTTTTGGCCCTTCATTTTCTCATATGGGGTTTAATCTGAACGTGGCTTCCAATACTGAAGGTCTGTGGTCATATAAGTGCTGGCGTGTCTTTTTGTTTGTTTCTGAGACAGGGTCTCACTCTGTTGCCCAAGCTGGAGTACAGTGGTGTGATCATGGCTCAATACAACCTTGAACTCCTGGGCTCAAGCAATCCCTTCAGCCTCCTGAGGAGCTGGGACTACATGTGTATGCCACCGTACCTGGCTGATTTTTTTTTTTTTATGTTGCTCAGGCTGGTCTCAAACTCCTAGCTTCAAGCATTCGTCCTGCCTCAGCCTCCCAAAATACAGGAATTACAGGCGTGAGCCACTACACCCTGCCTGTATTTTAACTGTATCTCATTATGTTATAAATTTGAGAACTAAACGAGGGTGTGTTGCCTTGCATGTCTCTGTTAGTTTGTACCAAGGATCTGATTACGGAGTAGCCACTGAGCTAAGAAGAAAATGGTGCAAAGAAGGAAAGAAGCCATTTCTGGATCCAGTGTTCATCTTTTACTAAATTTTCACTAGAGAGTTGGCCCCTGTCCCAAATGAGATTTGGGGTGTGAAGGCCAGTAGCCTAACAGGTAATGATTCCTGGGGAAGACCCCTGAGAAGGGTCTCATGTTACAAACTCATGAGTCCCCTCTTCTTTCTTATAGGCATCCAGGCTGGAGAAGCAGAACAGCACACCTGAGAGTGACTATGACAACACTCCCAACGACATGGAGCCAGATGGCATGGGGTACATCTGCAGGACATGCACGCCAGGGGAGGGGCTCCCCAGGGCCAGAGACCTGGCAGGCCTGGGCCAGCAGAAGCAGTTCACCACCCACACCCCTTTGCTCTATTTTCAGACTCATAAAGTCTTAAAATATTCAAGCATATGCTCACAGTTTACTTGTCTTGTCATCTCACATTATTGCCAAAAGGCGTTTTTCTTTGTACCAGCACATTATGTATCTCTAGCTATCTGAAGTGTATTTAAAGTCATTACCCCACTTCATCATGAAGGCATTAGGTTACATTCTGCATTTGTACCCAAGGAGTTGGCCTACCTGGGGATGGCGTTATAACCACACATCCTCCCTGCTCCAGGTATTTCCCTCCTTTTTCCCCTCCTTCACCCTTCCCATGAGAGTCAACACTTCCAACCCTATGGTATGCATACAAAGTGGCTCCTAGAAGCAGAGGAGTAGCTGATAAGCACCTGCTGTGTTTAACTGCATCTTTAATGTTCACAGGTCAAGCCGAAAGGGACGGCAAAGAAGTATGGTATGGCCAGGTGATGGCTTGGTACCAGACACAGCAGAACCCCACGTGGCCCCAAGCCCCAGTCTCCCTAGCACTGAAGATGTCATCAGGAAGACTGAACAGATCACCAAAAACATACAGGAACTCTTAAGGGCAGCCCAAGAAAATAAACATGACAGGTAAGCAGGACTGAAGACCATGCTTTGGGATGTGTCATGTACCCAGAAGGGGATGCTGCCCACGTTTTCAATGACAACTGTTCCCAGCATGCTGACTTCAAGTTTTCAAGGTCATTGAAAACTTAAGTCTACATAACAGGCTTAAGAACAATGTCAAGTTTGGTTTGGTTTGTCTTGTTTGATTTACATGGTATTTTTTTTTTTTCATCTTATTACAGAGCTCCAAAAATAAATCCCTCTAGAAATAGGATTGTGGCATATTTAGGGTGGCGACAGTGCTAGTTCTAGGTGGAGGGGGCAAGGGGCTGCCTTACACCTCACTTCCAGCCACAGCTACACCTGGGCCTGACTAGGAACAAGGCTGCTGACACAAAAGGTATCCTGGGCTGGGCACAGTGGCTCACACCTGCAGTCCGAGCACTTTGGGAGGTCAAGGCGAGTGGATCATCTGAGGTCAGGAGTTCGAGACCAGCCTGGCCAACATTGTGAAACCCTGTCTCTATTAAAAATATAAAAATTAGCCAAGCATGGTGGCATGTACCTATAATCCCAGCTACTTGGAAGACTGAAGCAGGAGAATTGCTCGAACCCAGGAGGCAGAGGTTGCAGTGAGCCAAGATCATGCCACTGCACTCCAGCCTGGGCAACAAGATCGAAACTCTATCTCAAAAAAAAAGGGAAGAAAGAAAAGTTGATCTCATCATCACCCAAATCCTTCTCTGCACATGAGAAGAGAGGCTGCTTACTCTGACCAGAAGCATGTCCTGTAGTTAATTCTTACCCTGAGGAAGGGACTAGCTGTTGCTCCAACTTAGCCTTTTGTTCTTTGAGAGTGAATTCTCTGAGAGCTTCTGGTGAGTTGCAAACTACTTGGGGTAACATCCTAGCTTCCCATAGTTGGCAGGATACAGACACTCATAAAACAGCTAAAGCAGCAGAGTTCAGTCAAACTCAAGAACAATCTCATTCTTTTCATTAGTTCAAGAAAGTTTAGGACTTCAGTGAAGAACTTTTCTTCATGCCTTGCACAACCAAAAAGTGTTCAAGGGATGCTGTACTGTTTAGTCTTTTCTCTGTTTTCTTCTTCCACACAGACATGCATCTGGGCCTTTATATTCCCTTTGGTAGTCCTTACACTGCTGGGCCAACTTCCCCTTTCTCTACCCTTTTTTATATGGTTCACACATCTCCCAGTGTCCTTATTTCCCACTAGGAAAGAGGGGAATAATCCATGTTTATTGACAGATAAGATTAGTTTTCCTGGAAGGACTGCTGGAAGCTCCTTGAAAAAAAGAGAAACCTGCATAACTTTTTGGCCTCCTTCTGTAAAAAATTGTATAATGATTTGGCTTTCTCCTCCCTCCTTTCCCAGACATCCTCTTCATACCACACCTTTTGGACCTCACTAGTTATACTAGTGGACCTCACACTCACTTTGCTCAGGACCATAGTCTTAGCAGTGAGTGACTTCATATTTGATTACAGAAAGCAAAGTGTCCCTTGGCTTTCCAAAGTACAAGGGTTTTTTTCATTTGTTTTTGTTTTTTTTAGACATAGTCTAGCTCTGTCATCTAGGCTGGAGTGCAGTGGCACGATCTCAGCTCACTACAACCTCTGCCTCCCAGATTGAAGTGATTCTCCTGCCTTAGCCTCCCAAGTAGCTGGGATTACAATCATGTGCAACCACACCTGGCTAATTTTTTTGTATTTTTAGTAGAGATGGAGTTTTACCATGTTGGCCAGGCTGGTCTTGAGCTCCCAACCTCAAGTGATCTGCTTACTTCAGCCTTCCAAAATGTTGGGATTACAGCTACTGTTTCCAGCCAAAGTACAATTTTTGACTGCATTTAATGTAATTATGATACAATAACACTTCCTTCCCGAGGACCATGACCCCATTTGTCAATGTGCTTCGCTTTTCATTTCTTCTAGTTCAGAAGTGCTGTGCTTGTATTTCAAACTAAAAATTGTGCTTGCCTTGTATTGCTGTCTCTGATAGTTGTCAGAAATATAAATATCTGCCCTGAGGCCATTTCTGGCTTCAAAGATGCAATATGGTACTTGGTACAATTGGGAAGTTTCTTTTTTTCCTTTCTTTGTTTAAAATGTACAAATTAATTCGACAACACATTTCATGATCTGATTTTTTTTTTTTAAAGACCATAGGCCAGGTGTGGAGGTTCATGCCTATAATCCCAGCACTTTGGGAGGCTGAGGTGGGCGGATCACCTTAAGTTGGGAGTTGGAGACCAGCCTGACCAACACAGAGAAACCCTGTCTCTACTAAAAATACAAAATTAGCTGGGTGTGGTGACTCATGCCTGTAATCCCAGCTACTTGGGAGGCTGAGACAGGAGAATCACTTGAACCTGGGAGGTGGAGGTTGTGGTGAGCCGAGATTGCACCACTGCACTCCAGCCTGGAGTGAAACTCTGTCTCAAAAAAAAAAACACAAAGACCATGAAAGAATGATGTGGAGATTTTAATCATTAGCTCATTCTTTTGGTTTAAAACCAGAATTGGTCTAGAGAATTTACATTTCATTAATTATTCAATGCTATAAAATTGCTGGTTATTTACATACCTGAGATGCTTTTCTTTATAACCTTAAATTGTACGAATTAAATCCATGCCTTTTTCCTCTTGATCCATGCAAGCAGCCCCAGCCCCTGACATTCCTGAAGTCTGGTCTTATCTCCTGGGCCTCCAGCTTCACTCCTGCCCTCACACAGACACACATACAATTCAGGAATTATGACATACGTGCACGAAAACCTTTTTGAGGAAAGATACCAATGTCAAGTTGTGAACGTGGACTCCTCCTGTTAGAGGAGGAGGGCTTCCTCATTAATTTGGGTGTGCTTGCTTTTCTATCTTGTCGAGGACTTCCCAAAATAGTTCATAATGAGTGAGCTTTTGAGAAATGGCCTTAGAAAAGATTCCTTCTCTGTGTAGCAGGAGGAAAGTGTGAATCGTATTTCTCAAAAATGAAACCATAACCAACAGAATATAAAACTCTGCAGTGTGGTTCTCAGTCACTATGATAACAGACACACAGTTTGTTAATATGCATGATTCAAGTGATAGCTGTGGACATTGCTTTTTTCTCTTTCTGAAATCTGTGTGAGCAGATGGGTTGTTGCCCCTTCATATTTACAAGTTAAGTAACTCCTTATGCACTGGAATTTGTGTTATTACATGGTTTATGATTCTAATTGCTCACAAAGGTAAAAGGATTTCCCATGGAGGCATTTTTGGATTATATAAACCATTTTATTGAAATGTAATGGTTTAATTTACAATGTAAGCAGTCTTTTTTTTTTTTTTTTTTTTGAGACAGAGTCTCACTCTTGTCCCCCAGACTAGAGTGCAGTGGTATGATCTTGGCTCACTGCAACCTCTGTTTCCTGGGTTCAAGCAATTTTCCTGCCTCAGCCTCCTGAGTAGCTGGGACTATAGGTGTGCACCACCACACCCGGCTAATTTTTTGTACTTTTAGTAGAGATGGGCTTTCATCATAATGACCAGGCTGGTCTCGAACTCCTGACCTCGGGTGATCCGCCCACCTCGGCCTCCCAAAGTGCTGGGATTACAGGGCATGAGCCACTGCACCCAGTCAACAGTTTTAATTAAAATAGTTTTGAAACTAGATTTATTACAAAGGGGAAGTACATAAGTTGCTTATGACAGTCTATCAGAAGCCAAATTCATGGTTTAAAAAATGAGGAAAGGGCCAGACACCGTGGCTCACACCTGTAATCCTAGCACTTTAGAGGCTGAGGCAAGAGAATCACTTGAGTCCAGGAGTTCAAGACAAGGCTGGGCAACATAGTGGGTGGGACTCCATCTCTACAAAAAAATATTTAAAAATCAGCCAGGCATGGTGGCGCAATTATAGCCCCTTGAGAGGCTCCAATTATAATTGTAAGGAATGTTTTCAGTCCTTTATTTTTTATTTTTGTGGCTTTTTGCATGGAAGTTTTTTCTCTTTCTAGAAATTAGGACAGTGAAACACATGAGAAGTAAATGACTGATGTGAGGAGGGTGAATTATGTTTCTGTACTGTTGTGTGGCCTCACCTGTCCAGGAGTGTATGTTGCCATATTTCATACCTGGAGACTTTTCATCAGATTGAACTTCCAGGAAGCAATGGGAGCCCTGCTTTATAACTGTGCACCTTCTGCTGGTGTGGGATGCACAGCCGGCTGGCTGCAGCCCCAGCCCCTTCATTAAGGGAATATAAACAGAATCTGTTCTGGCACTTGAGTACTTTTTGCCTCTGAATCATTTTTACTGTGATTGAATAACTTCTTTATTGTTGCAGTTATATTCCCTGCTCAGAGAGGATACACGTAGCTGTTACAGAAATGGCAGCATTATTCCCCAAAGTAAGTCACTTCCTACTCGCTTGGTTTAAATCCTTTTAAATGAATAGCAAGAAATTTCTTTATGACCTATATATTATATTAGCCTTTTTGTAGCACATGAAGTTTTAAAATTTGCAGTCGTATAGAGCTTTGAAATCTTTTTCTTTTACATGAATGTTGATTTAATCAGACAAGGATGTATAAATGACGTGCTAAAAGGCAAATTTAAAAATTTTTAAATTTATAGGATTTTCTGGAATATTTTATCCACATGGACTAATATTTTTCAAGAACTACCTCAAAATAGCACATACTACTAAAATTACCCTGCATGTACTTTGATCTTTGAATCAGAATATTTCAGCATCTCAGAGTGTGTAAAGTAACCCCATTGAGAAAGGTCAGGACCGAACTGCCTTTCACTCTGGCTTGGTTTGCTTTAGAAGAAAGTTTGTCCCCTGCTCTTGGACATCTGCCCTGCAGTTCAGGGTGAACGGCTATCTTTTTCCTTTTAGAAACCCAAGTCTGATATGGTGAGGACTTCCCTTCGTTTACTGACATCCAGTGCCTACCGACTGCAGTCAGAGTGCAAGAAGACCCTCCCAGGGGACCCAGGCTCACCCACAGACGTCCAGCTGGTCACGCAGCAGGTCATCCAGTGTGCATACGACATCGCCAAGGCTGCCAAACAGCTGGTCACCATCACCACCAAAGAGAACAACAACTGACACAGGCAGGGCGCCGTCCCCTCGGTTTTCGAGGTTTTTTAAAGTCCAATTTCAAATTCAGATGCAGAACTCTTCAGATTTCTACAAAAAGAAACATTTAATGACGGTTTAAAACTTTTAAAAGAAAACTCAGTATTATTTTTGCATGTTTTCTAACAAATTTTCAACTATTAATTTAACCCACTTGCCTTATTTTTTGCTTATTTACCAATTGTAGTTTCTGATGTTCGGTTGTGTTGTCAACAACTGTTGAGTTGATCACATACATCCAAAAGTATAGTTTCATTGTCTAAAATTTGTGAAAACTTTTCCATCCTTTAAAACTTCCGCCTATGCCTAAAACTATAAATGAGATTTTTCGTAAAACATTTTGAGAGAGTTAGGCTAAAAAAAAAAAAAATCATTTGTTCCCTATCAAGCATCGTGCAATAAGTGAATTACCCAGCCTACTTCAGAATAGCTAAGTTTGGGGTATCTTCAAGCATGTCTGTAGAGAAAGGACTTTTCCACTTTTTAAAACTAGTGTCACAGTCTCTTTTGGGAGGAAACAATGAATTGATCCATTTCTTCTGTTTTACCCTGTTACATGTTCTGTCATTTAATTTTGTTATCTCAAGCTCCTATCTCTTGATATTTTATTGTCATCTTGAAGGCTCCATGAAATGAGATAAAGCATTCACCCACCACAGCACGTCTCATGAAGCCATGTTCAGGGTAGGAGCTCCACCCACATCACTACCCATTGTCAGGTGCTCTCCCTCGCCCCTGTAAGCCAGTTTGTTCAAAACCTGCAGCAAAGAGAAGTGTCAGTCTAACAAGCCAGAACTAATTTTGTGCCTCCCATTCAGGAATCACTGCCGTGAAATGTAGGAAGAAAAAATCATCTACTCCCTGACATTGTGTTGTACCTTTCATCCAGTCAGCTTGCATCTCTGACCACTTACAGTTTGCTCACATGAGTTGCTTTGCATTTTTCATCATCTTTAAGGACTTCTTATAAGGAAAGATGTATTGTATGCAGTCATCTGACTTAGTGTCTCCTCCATCATCTCACGAATACTTAAAAATTAGACATCAACTTTCAATAATCCCCTAGAGAGTATGCTCTAGCTGGCTGCCTGCTGCCCCAAAGCTCTGAAAGAGTAAGGTATAAGTGCTGGAACATGCTCAGATTGTTTTTTAGTTACTAAAAAGCCCCTTTTTCTTCTGAACGTTAAAGCATCTTCCTGTTCCTGCTTACTGCAGCTGTTCTGTGTGTGTGGTTCAGACCCTGACCTAGGGCCGGTGCTGTGGACGAGTGAAGGGAGCCAAGTACATGGCAGTGGGGCAGATGGGACTATGGGGAGCCCATGGCCTACCCAGTAGGGGCAGAAGCCACCAGCTCCACTCCTGTTGCCATGTGGAAAAGTGGGCCTAGGGTGGCCACAGCTTTGGTTTTTCAAGAGACAAGAAACCTAGATTTTTTTTTTTTTTTTTTTTTTGGTGCCATCTCTCCATTTATAAATGTTGGCAACAAATTTGAACATTTTCAGAGACGATGTACAGGTGAGCTGTGACCTCTAGGCTGCCAGCTCACAGCCCCAGGGCCCTGTAAGCTGTGCAGTGTGAGGGCCTGGTTTCCCCAGACACGCCTGGAGCAGCCTCTGAGCCTTACCCATAAGGGAGCTGGCCTACCCTGTGCGTCACGTTGCTGTCGCTCCTGTTTTTACCCATATGTTCTGTCCCATAGTGGTCATTCATTCACATGAAGAAGACACAAGAATCAAAGTACAAGTTGCCTCAATACATCCTAATAACTAAGCCTCTATTTTCACAGGACTGATTCACGCACACCTTTATAGCTTGACCGTATGCTGTCATGAAAGTAGCACCCCGACGGTGCTTGCTTTACCAAGTCACCGTGTGTGGATGCTTTTGTTGCATTTTGCTACACTGTGAGTAGCATGGGAAAAGGGTCCACATCTCCAAAAGACTCTTCCACTTGTTTGTCGCACAGCCCTAAGTGCCACATTGCTGTTGGATGCTCCGGGGATGCCTTCTAGAAGGGGACATGCTACCTTAAGTTCAGGTGCCATCTGATAGCCTTTTCTGCAGGTTTCGTGTACTTTGCTGACCCTCCTTTTTCTTGCCAACCCCTGCCCCTGCTGTCCCAGGGAGGACAGGCTTCTGTAGAGGCCTCTGGAAGATGAGCTGTCTGTAGGAGGTGAAGCAGTGTTTTCCTTGGAACGTTTGAGGACCTGCAATAGAGGATGTTGTCTTTATGGTCCTAGAGAAAGTCAAGGAACATGGGGACCAACAAAGCATTTCCAGTTGTAAGAACATCTCAGAAGAGTGCTCAGCTAGCCTCTGGTGCCAAAACTCTGAACAGAAGTTCCCCCCAACAGCCAGTGGAGTCATGCAGCCAGTGGAGGGCTGCAGTCGTCCTCTCTGCACACGCCCCGCGCACTTCCTTAGCCTCATCTGAAATCTGGTGTCAGAATTCTCTGCTCCTGTTGGCAAATCGCACCTTGTCTGAACATTTGTTCCAGCCACCTTTTGCACATGGATTCCGTACCTTGCACTAGCAATGTCTGAGTTCAGTAACGTCGTTTTTTTACCCTGTATTCTCAATGATCCCTTCCTCCCCATATGCCACCCTTCCCCCGAAGCCAATAGGGCAGAGGTGCACTTTATGAAACTGGCACTTGGCTGAACAGAAGGAAAAAGCTCTACCCCTAAACTCCTTTCACAGAAATCATCATCTGCCTTGGAATGCAAATAGTTCTTATTTGCCAAAGAACATTGAATTGGGCCCAAAGATCAAACACAGCATTTCATATAATCGGAACTCTAAACGCACAACTCAGGAGCTGTGCAGGGCTTCTCAAGCGATTCAGTTGCAGAACTGAGAGCAAAACTCACCTGTTTTTGTCCTCAGTGGCATCCATGAGCTTTCCAATAGTATAATTTTCTTTCTTTCCTTGTCCTGGTTGAAGGTAACATGTGTTCTTAGAAAAGAAAATGCTGCATAGGAAAACTGAGATGCCTTTTATTCCAACATGTTTGATCCCTGTCACTCATTATTTGGTACTTTTTATTGTACATTGTATTCCTGTAATTATTGTGCCCTTTAATTGTAAAATCATTTTGGAATTTGTGCCTGCTAGTTATGCAATAAACAGGCTCTACAAGTGTTTTTGTGGTAATGCTGTGCTCCCCATCAATTAGTTGATGTTTCCAGATAGTCTGTAAAAGGTCTGAGAAAGTTCTCCCATAACACCATCATTAGTGAGATGCAGTGTTTCATAGCTTTGGGGATCCAGCAGTTTTACCATAATGATGATGTTTTTCTTCCTCTGTGCTTAGGAAATAGCTTTCTTTAAACTTTGGATTAAGATAGTAGTTGCGTGCATCTTATCATAGTGTATTTACTCCCTAAGTTTAAGTTTTTTTTCTCTTATAGAGAGTGTCTCCCTCTGTCACCCACGCTGGAGTGCAGTGGTGCGATCTCAGCTTGCTGCAACCTCCATCTCCTGGGTTCAAGTGATTCTCGTGCCTCAGCCTCCCAAGTAGCTGGGATTACAGGCATGCGCCACCACCCCTGGCTAATTTTTTGTATTTTTAGTAGAGATGGGGTTTCGCCATGTTACTGAGGCTGGCGTGAACTCCTGGCCTCTAGTGATCCACCTGTCTCAGCCTCCCAAAGTGCTGGGATTACAAACATGAGCCACTGCGCCCAGTAACTAAGTTTACTTTTTTTAATGTAGCGAAAGCCAGCCCAGCACAGATGCCCTCACTTCTTCCTAACAGGTGATGGGGTCCTGGAATAAGTTCACTGTCTTAAAACCCATGGCCTTTTAAAAATTTTCATAGAAAGGTCCCCTGTGCGGGTTCCTAGGGAGAACTGGTATAGATTTGTGTCGGGGTTCATGAGGGCTGCCCATGATCACCACTGATTGTCCTCTGGTTAGGTGACTTGGGACTCCTCTCAAATGGGAGAAGGGCAGGGTAGGGCCTGAGCACCACAAGTGCTTTTCCAAGTGAGAAGTCGGAAAGATGCCACGTCTTCACTGTGATCCCACTTGTCCAGGGGATATCTGTTCAGGCTTAGGACCAGTAGCTCACACAGCTCATAGCCAGAGCAACCTTCTCAGGCAGGGAGGCTCAAAAGAGCCAGCAGCAGGCCTCCCGGAACCCTGGCGGGCTCACCAGGCCAGGCCCTACAGTATGGTTCAGCAGCTCTGGGTTGGGGCCCAGGAGTAGGTATTTCTAACAGGTTCAAGGGACCACACTGCGAAGCTCTGCTGTAGACTGTTTCCAGACCTTTCCCACCACACAGCTCCTCAGCTTCTGCTTTTAAACATGTTTTAGTGTAGGAGAGCCATGTGTAGTTATCATTATAATTTTGGCTGACATTTCCTCTACACCAGGCACTGTGCTGAGTTCTTGACACATGTTCATTTATTTCATCCTCTCTACAGCTGGATGAAGTGAGTGTTTCTTCCCATTTTTCAGATGAGGAAGTTTACATCCCAGGAGGCTGAGCCTGGCATCTGACGAGAGACATGTATCAGTGGTTGTTGTGCTCCTTATTCCTCTTCACCACCAAGGCGTGCTTCCCAGCCTCCAGTGAAGTCACAATGTTACAGGATCTCTGGGGTGTCAATTTTTCTGGCCAGAAACCTCTGTGACTGCAGTGCCTTTGCCTGAATTCTTGTCCTGCATCCAGGAAAAATGAGGTACGCAGACAAGTGAAGGGTGAAGAAGATGTTTATTTAGTGTTAGAACAGCTCCTCTCTGTAGGCAGGTCGTCCCCTCAAGTGTTCAGCTGTCAGCAGAGAGGAGCCCCTGGAGAGGGTGGCTCCTCCCTGCAGGCAAGTCATTCGGATGTCTCTGTAGGTCTCTGAAGCTTTCAGTAGAGAGCGTAGCTCCTCTCTGCCTGCAGGTTGTCTATGCAGCTCTCAATGGAGAGGGTACTATTCCTCTCTGCAACTGGTCATCCCATCGTCTGCAGCTATCAGCAGAGAGACTACTCCTCTCTGTAGCTGGTTGTCCCATCGTCATCTGTCTGCCCTCTCCATCCTCGGGCCATCCTCTTGCTGAGCCCAGGGTGTTTATGGGCCTCAGAGGGGAGGAAGTCTGTGCCGATTGGTCCGTGGGTAGCCATGGGCAGGCCCAGAAGAGGTACCATGAGTCCCCACTCCAGTCTGCAGGACGGCAGCCTGGTCCCCAGCCGTCAAGCCCTCCCTGGCCTATAGGTGGGGCCCTATTGGGGACCCTGCTCACTTCCACTCAGGACTGTCTGCCTCCCACTGCCATTCATGGCCCCAGAGCTTGGCCCCAACACTGCTGTGAGATAGGAGCAGGTGTTGGGAGCCAAGAGAGGCCAGCCAGTGGGAGCAGACACCCCTGAGCCTGCAGAGACTGGGAGGTCCTTTCTGGGGCGCTCAAGGGTGCAGGCTGCAGTGGCGCCTGGGTCCTGTGCCTGGGAGGCAGCCACAGCTATACCCAAGGAGCTCCTGCCCCGCCAACTTAGAAGAGGAAGGGCTCCCACTTGTCCCTGGTTCCTGCCTGCTTCATGGAGCAGAAGGCCCAGGTCTGCAGTCACAGGTCCAGTGGGTGCACCTGCACCCAGGAGGGCAGATCCTGCCTCTTCCCAGCTCCCCCAAGAGCACAGGGAGCCTCAAATCCACAGCTGCAGTTTGGGCGGCTGAAGCCCTGCCCTCCTGAAGCAGGAGACCTGTGTCTACAGCCTCGATTTTGGCAGCTACAGCAGCACAAAGAGCTCCCGTCCCAATTCAGAAGAGACAGGGCTCCCACTGACTCTGTGGAGTGTGCAGCCCCAGCCATGCTGCCTTGCTGCAGCCAGCTTGATGGCAGCAGCCACTACCATCAACAATGGAGTCAGGGCCGGGTGCGGTGGCTCATGCCTGTAATCCCAGCACTTTGAGAAGCCGGGGCAGGCAGAACACCTGAGGTCAGGATTTCAAGACCAGGCTGCCCAACATGGTGAAACCTGGTCTCTACTAAAAATAGAAAAATTAGCCAGGTGTGGTGGTGCGTGCCTGTAATCCCAGCTACTCGGGAGGCTGAGGCAGGAGAATCTCTTGAACCTGGAAGGCAGAGGTTGCAGTGAGCTGAGATTGCACCACTGCACTCCAGCCTGGGCAACAGAGCGAGACTTTGTCTCAAAAAAACAAAACAAAACAAAAAAAACAATGAAACAAAGGAGTTGGGGAATGTGGCCTCCACATGGAGCGGGTGCCACTAGGCTGGCTGCATTGCAGCACCTCAAAGGCTCCTCCCCGCAAGTCTAGATATGGGGGCAGGTGGGCAACAGGCTACGTAAACAGATGGCTTTCACAGCCCTGGCAGCTGGTGCCCTCACAGCCCAGGGATTCTCGAGCTAGGGGCTGAGTCCCTGGCGCCTGGACCTCTTTAGCATTTGTTGCATGGGTGACTCGAAGGACTGTCTGAGTGTCTCTGTCCCATTGCTCACAACAGCATGACAGCAGCCGTCTCCATCCCCTGAAGCTGACGGGGTAGAGTGCACTCGGCCACCATCTGAGAAGTGGCTCATTGTCCAACAGGCCAGGCACTTGAAGTTGTCCAGAAATGGGTCCCTGTAATCCATGGACTCTGGGGGTCCCTGCCTGTGCTAGCCAGCCATGGAACCAGAAGCCAGAGCTCTGCTTCAGCTCAGCCCTGGTGGTTCCAGCGGTGTTCAGGGTATGCATGTCAGCTCCCCTCCGAGTCCTAAGGAGAGGGGCTGCTGGAGATGAGGAGAGGCTGGCCTGGACCCTCGCCTCATCCTCCACCTGCCCCACCGTCCCGTCCTGCCCCACACCCAGGCCCCTGCTGGGCTTACAGCTCCCCAGCTGCTGTCTGTCCCGCTCCTCAAACCACTCAAACCTGCTTAGAACTTCTTGGCCCCATTTCTCTCCCAAAGGTAGCTTCTCACCAAAGACCACGTCTCCTCCTCAAAAGTCCCTCTTCTCACCCAACCCCCAGCTTCTCTTCTTGGGGCTCATCTTCCCCCTCCTTTGTGTCATCCCCCAGCCACTCTTGGGCCTGGCTCTCCACTGCCCTTCCCTTCAGAACCCCACACACCTGGCCCTGGCCTCTTGGCCTGGCTAGTCCTGTGCGCCCCATCTCTCCCAGAACACTTTACACACAGGAGCACTTTTTCTTTTTTTAAAGGTAGGGAAAGGTTCCACTTCATCATTTTCCAAGATGACTGTCCACTTGCTCCAACACTGTTAGCAATTCCTTTTTTTTTTTTTTTTTTTGAGACAGAGTCTCGCTCTGTCACTCAGGCTGGAGTGTAGTGGCACCATCTCAGCTCACTGCAACCTCCGCTTCCTGAATTCAAGTGATTCTCCTGCCTCAGCCTCCCGAGTAGCTGAGATTACAGGCATGTGCCACCACGCCCAGCTAATTTTTGTATTTTTTAGTAGAGATGGGGTTTCACCATGTTGTACAGGCTGGTCTTGAACTCCTGACCGCATGATCCACCCACCTCGGCCTCCCAAAGTGCTGGGATTACAAGTGTGAGCCACCACACCCGACCTGCAATTCATCTTTTTCGTACTTTTTTTTTTCCGCTCTGTCACCTAGGCTGGAGTGCAGTGGTGCAATCTCAGCTCACTGCAACCTCCGCCTCCCAGGCTCAAGCAGTTCTCCTTCCTCAGCCTCCAGATTAGCTGGGATTACAGGCACACACCATCACACCAGGCTAATTTTTTTTTCCCTTTTTTTTTTTTTTTTTTTTTTTGAGACAGAGTCTCACTGTTTCTCCCAGGCTGGAGTGCAGTGGTGCAATCTTGGCTCACTGCAACCTCTGCCTCCCAGGTTCAAGCAATTCTCTGCCTCAGCTTCCTGAGTAGCTGGGATTACAAGCGCCTGCCACCATCCCTGGTTAATTTTTTGTATTTTTAGTAGAGATGGGGTTTCACCATCTTGGCCAGCCTGGTCTTCAACTCCTGACCTCATGATACACCTGCCTTGGCGTCCCAAAGTGCTGGGATTACAGGCATGTGCCACTGCGCCCAGCCTAATTTTTTTATTTTTCAGAGAGATGGGGTTTTGCCGTGTTGGCCAGGCTGGTCTTGAACCCCTGGCCTCAGATGATCCTCCCGCCTTGGCTTCTCAAAGTGTTGAGATTACAGGCATGAGCCTCGCCCTTCACAGGGGCGTTTTGAAGTCTAACTTGATTTTGCAGTTTGCATCCCCAGGCCTGAGTGGTACCTCAGCCCTCCCTTTCATTCCTGGGAATGCAAACTGCCCTCCCCTCTGGGCCTGGGGATGCAAACTGCTCTCTGCTCCCCTTTTTCTGCCACCCCTTCCCAGAACCCCACTATAGGTTCTTCTCCAGCCCGAACTGTTGCTTTCAGACCAGAGGGGCTGAGCTGACACCTGCACTCCAAGCAGCCACTGGGCTAAGTGCTCAAGGCATTTCCCAGTCAGTTATGAAAGCAGGCTCCCCAAGTAGGAATTAAAACTACCCCCATTTTGCAGACGAAGAAAGTGAGGCTCAGCCCTGAGAGCCTAGTTCATGGTGGAGCAAGTGAGAGCACTGAGCCTGTGCTCTTTTTCTTTTGAGATGGAGTTTCACTCTTGTTACCCAGGCTGGAGTGCAGTGGTGCGATCTTGGCTCACAACCTCCGCCTGCCAGGTGCAAGCGACTCTCCTGCCTCTGCCTCCCGAGTAGCTGGAATTACAGGCATGTACCACCACGCCTGGCTAATTTTATATTTTTTTAGTAGAGATGGGGTTTCTCCATGTTGGTCAGGCTGGTCTCGAACTCCTAACCTCAGGTGATCCACCCGCCTCGGCCTCCCAAAGTGCTGGGATTACAGGTGTGAGCCACTGCGCCTGGCTGAGCCTGTGCTCTTAACTGCGGGGCTCAACTGGCACAGGTGGATGTCCAGGCCAAGGATGGCAGGCCTTCTGGAACCAGAAGAGGGAGAGGAATGGCTGTGACCCTGCAGAGTTGTGGTGGGAGGGAGGTGTAGAGCAGAGTTTTGGAGGCTCCCATCTCCTCCCAGTCCTCTTTCCCGGGAAGGTCGGAGCAGAGAGGCCCCTAGGGGGCTGCTTACTGTGTGGTCCTCTCCTCACCTTGGGAGGAGGCTCGCAGGAATAGAGCCTGGGTGGCCAGGTTTGTGTTTTGTCTTCCAATTCCTTACTTTTGCCACAAATTATTTCTCGTCTTTTCTGTTTGCTTCAAATTGAGATCTTCAGTAACCACTGCTCAAGTAAGACTCTGAGCTCCATGTGGAGGACACGGCCCAGTTCAACTGCTGGAACGATTCAAGGAGCCTCGTCCACAGCACGACTCTCCACGGCGGCTCTTCTGGAAGGAGCGGCTCTGCGCCTGCTGCTGGAAGCAGGAAGCCTCCCTTCAGGGCATGGCACAGGCCAGTCCACCTCATCCCTAGAGTTGAGAGAGAGCCTCCCAGTCCAGGGTGAGAGGAAGCCTCTGACTCAGTGCTGGGGAATGAAGTGCACAGCTGGGGGATGACCTGCCTCTGCTCGAAGCAATGGAAATCCTGCTCAAGTCCAAAGGCAGAGCCATGGTCAATTCCACCCAGGCAGGTGGATTCCTTGGGGCAGCATCCTCTTGGCAGGGACACTAGGGCCTTCTGAGCTCCATGCTTTGTTGTTGTTGTTGTTTTTGAGACGGAGCTTTGCTTTTGTTGCTCAGGCTGAAGTGCAGTGGCATGACCTTGGCTCCCAGATTGAAGCAATTCTTCTGCCTCAGCCTCCCGAGTAGCTGGGATTACAGGTGCCTGCCACCATGCCCAGCTAATTTTTGTATTTTTAGTAGAGATGAGGTTTCACCATGTTGGCCAGGCTGGTCTTGAACTCCTGACCTCAGGTGATCCACCTGCTTCGGCCTCCCAAAGTGCTGGGATTACAGGCATAAGCCACCGCACCTAGCCTTTTCTTTTTTGAGATGGAGTCTCACTCTGTGTCACCCAAGCTGGCACAATCTTGGCTCACTGCAACCTCTGCCTCCCAGGTTCAAGCGATTCTCCTTTCTCAGCCTCCCCAATAGCTGGGACTACAGGCACACACCACCACACCCTGCTATTTTTTTTTGTTTTAGTAGAGACGGAATTTCACCATATTAGTCAGGCTGGTCTCAAACTCCTGACCTCAGGTGATCCACCTGCTTCAGCCTCCCAAAGTGCTGGGATTACAGATGTGAGCCATTGTATCTGGCCTGAGCTCCATGCTTTCTTACTCTATCTTTTCACATCTTCACATCTCCCTTCTCTGCATTTCACGTCACCCAGCCACTAAGTGGTGAGCATCAGGACTAGAACCTGGGCCAGTGTGGGCCACAGGCTGTTCTTCCCCACACATTTCTTGCTTCAAGTGCTCTCTCAAGTCTCTCTCTTATTGTGACCTATAAACAAAAGAAATATGTCAGACACATTTGTGTGCAATTATAAAGTGGTTACCTGTGTAACTACCACAAGAAACAGAACTAACTAACTACAAGAAACCGAACAGTGCCTTTCTCTGAATCCTGGCAGGGGTGCAGTGGGATGGAGGAGTGGAACAGAGACTTAGGAGCTCCCATCTCCTCCTGGTCCTCCTTCCTGGGAGTGTCAGAAGAGGGAGGCCCCTGGGACGGCTGCTTCCTGCATGGTCCTCTCCTTGCCTCGGGAGGAGGCTTAGAAGAATAAAGCCTGGGTGGCACAGGGACCCCAGGGTCCCTCTTTCCCTTAGACTTTGGTCTAAGGGACCAAAAGGTGCCTATCACTTCCTTGCGTTTAGCTGAACCAAACCTTTGTGTGCATCCCTAGGTCACAGCTTAGGGCTTTTGCCTGGTTTTGAACATGGAAACAGAACCCTACTGATGAATTCTTTCCCTTAACGTTGCAAGATTCAACTAGGTCAATGTGTGTAGCTAGTTCATTTTCAATGTCAATATTGTATAGTATTCATTGAATGAACACACCCCAAACTTTTTAGTGAAAGGGTCTCCTCTGTTGCGTAGCCTAGATTGCAAGTGGCATAATCATGACTCACTGCAGCCTCAGCCTCCGAGGCTCAAGTGACCCTCCCGCCTCAGCCTCCTGAGTAGCTGGGCCCACAGGTGTGAACCACCAGGTCTAGTTTGTTTTTTTTTTCTTGTAGACAGGGTCCCACTATGTTGCCAGGCTGATCTCAAACTCCTGGGCCCAAGCAGTCCTCCTGCCTCAGCCCCCCCAAAGTGCTGGCCTTAACTTTAACACAGCAGGAACATTTCTCCATAACTGTTCCATTCCACTCTAATGCACTGCATAACATCCCAAGCTCAAACGGCCTCCCGTGATAGACATCTAGGTTGTCGGTTTCTGTTATCATACTAATGCTGTGAGCAACATCTTTGTACCGATCTGGTATTTCTATCTCCTGGGCCAGGAGGCAGAGCAGTACACTTTGGGAAAGCTCTGCAGGGCTGGTCAGGAAGGATTTGGCTCTTGGTATAAGTGTCCTGAGAGGCCACTGAAGAAAGTGGACGATTCTCATTGCAGCTGTGTGTTTGTGAAAGACCTCTGACCATAGGATGAAGAAAAAAATTATGGGCTGGCTCGGTGACATGAAGGGTGGACATGAGGGACCAAAGTGGGCGGCAGCAGACTCCAGAGGCCAGCAGGACTCAGTGCCCTAGGTCTAAGGCATAATCAACTGGCAGGATAGATGCCATCACCAGGTACTTATCTGAGAACACTGGAGAAGGGCCAGATGGCTTTGGGTTTTTTTTCTAATGATGGGGGTTTGGGGGAGATCATTCATTAGTTTTGGCTATGCTGAGACACCGTGCAGAGGTCAAAGTTGTAGGGACATTAGAGTCTGGACTAGAGCTGCAGAGCCAGGAGTTACTGATGTGGGGATGGCAGCAGAAGGCAGAAGCCTGCCTCACATCACCTAGGAGAGCCTGTGTGGTGAGGCCTGGGCCCAGAAAACTAGCACTGCTCAGTTACTACTGGCAGAGGCCACAGAACCCCATGTGTGTCAGCAACCCTGATGGATCAAGAGCTGTACATGTGAACTGGAAGCCAGCGTCAGTGGCCCAGCTACTTAGCCCAGAGGCTTTGTCTGTCTTGGGAGCCAGGAGTCAGCAGCACAAACTGCAGTGCCACAAGCTTGAGCGTGCTCACACGGGGGATCACGGCCCGCCAGCCTCCTACAGTAAGCGTTTCTATATGGAAATGGAGGAGGGGGCGTTTAGGGGAAATGAAGAAAAGGGAGCTGCAGTGTTCAGATCAGTTAATTGGGAGAAAATGAGAAAAAATGCATCTAAGGCGGCATCAAAGCAGTAACCTGACATCAATCCAGGCTTTTCCATCGTGATCCTGATGGCTGTAATGTGACAAGAGGCCCATTTCCAGCCATTTTGCTGGAGATCACCTATGTAATGCCTGCACTAGAAAGTATGTGCACAGAGGATTCCAGCAACTCCATTTTAATAGAAAAAACTGGAAACCAAACAAGTGGCAATGAACAAATGATAGTGAATTTACACACTCAGCTATGTAGAGCAGTGAAAATAAACCACAGCTACATGCTGAAAAAAAAACCACGTAAGTATCTGTTGAGGTAGACACTGTGTTTTGAGTGATATTAAGGCATAAAGTAAACGTCCCTCCAAAAGCAAGACATTACAATGCAAAATCTGTTCCCTAAAATCGAACTCCATATAGCTTCACGGCTGAATTTAGTTGAGGTCATCAAGAACTGCGAAGGCCAATTTTTTTTTTTTCAGTTTCACTCTCGTTGCCCAGGCTGGAGTGGAATGGGCAATCTCAGCCCATCACAACCTCTGCCTCCCTGGTTCAAGGGACTCTCCTGTCTCAGCCTCCCAGGTAGCTGGGATTACAGGCATGTGCCACCATGCCCGGCTAATTCTGTCATTTCAGTAGAGACGGGGTTTCTCCATGTTGGTCAGACTGGTCTCAAACTCCCGACCTCAGGTGATCCGCCCACCTTGGCCTCCCAAAGTGCTGGGATTATAGGGGTGAGCCACTGCCCCTGGCCTAAGGCCCATGTTTTTAAAGGCTTTACAGTATCTTTTAAATGATTGCTCTATATTTTATGAACACCAAAAACTACCTAAAAACCCAAATGAAAAAGTCATATCCATAAATATGGATGTATAGACTGTATGTATTGCACAGACATCTCTTCAGCCCCATTAGTGACAACTGGCTGTGTGTCTGTCACTATCTGTCCGATTCCAGCGTCTGACTCGTGTCACTGTTTGTGGTCAGCTGTGACTTCCCAGGCCTAGTACCTTCCCTAGAGAGAATGTGTGCTGAATGATGAGCAGAAAGCAAGGTGAAGTCATCACTTCTGTATCAGCACTAGAAGCATTTGCTAGCAGTGGCTTCAGCACCATCTGTACTAAAGAAATAAACCTTTGTAGAAAAGTCTGCCAAAGAATAATCTAGAAACCACTCATTTCGAGTCAGCAGGAAAAGGTGCTTAGCAACAATAAAACTCATATGTATCTGTAACTACAACACAATCAAAATACAAAATGCAAATACCCTGGGCCCATAGGTGTATGGGCCATAGTAGAAATAGTAAGACAGTGGAAACTCCAAGTTTCGAAAACAAATTATATTGGACCAGTTTAGAGCAGAAACATTTAATTAGGGCAGTGAACCAGTATAACATAATTTTAATGCTAATGATTACCACCAGGCTTCAAAAACAAAAAATTAGGCCAGGCATGGTGGCTCACGCCTGTAATGCCGGCACTTTGGGAGACAGAGGGTGGATCACTTGAGATCAGGAGTTGGAGACCAGCCTGACCAACATAGGGAAACCCTGTCTCTACTAAAAATACAAAAATTAGCCAGGTGTGGTGGCGCATGCCTGTAATCCCAGCTACTTGGGAGGCTGAGGCAGGAAATCGCTTGAACCCGGGAGGCAGAGGTTGCAGTGAGCTGAAATCACACCACTGTATTCCGGCTTGGGCAACAAGAGTGAGACTCTGTCTAAACAAAAACAAAAAAAATTAAAAAAACAATTCAGGCCAGGCACAGTGGCTCACACCTGTAATCACAGTGCTTTGAGAGGCTGAGATAGGAGGATCGCATGAATCCAGGAGTTCAAGACTAGCATAGGCAACATGGCAAGACCCCCCATCTCTACTAAATTAGCCAGGCCTGGTGGTACACACCTGGTGGTCCCAGCTACTGGGGAGGCTGAGATGGGAGGATCACTTGAACCTGGGAGGTGGAGGTTGCAGTTAGCTGAGATTACGCTGTTACACTCCAGCCTGGGCGAGAGCAAAGCCCTGTTTCAAAAAAAAAAAATTTAAAACCCACAGTTCACTGTGGTTCCAACTGAAAGAGAGAGACCACTTTTCTAAGAAAAATGAATATAACCTATAAAATGTGTTCAGTCATAGAAAACAGCCAAGCCTGTATGTGGGAGATGTGGATTAAATCAGTAAAAAGCCTGTCACCCACAACACACTTTATGGCAGTCAATCAGAGAATCCGTAACAAAGCCAGGAAGCCGTGCTGTTGAAGCAGGATTTTATTTCACAATTAATGGACATCTGAAACAGGGGACATAACATGAGCATGTGTGATGAACGCGATGCTCAGGGGATCATAGCCAAAGAGTTGCAAGAAAATGAACAACAGATGAAGGACGTGGTTTGCAGCTCAGTCTGCTTTTAAAGCATAATGGAAGTGAAAGGTAAGGTGGCCCTTAGACTCAGGAATTTTAATAAACTCTGGTTTTTAATAACCGTGGAAAAATGCCCTGTAATTAATTGTAATTTACGGAGATATGGAATCTTGAACACAATGTAATGAAAACTGAAACCTCCAAGGAAGAATATAGGAAAAAAAGTCATAAAATAAGATTATTACTGCAAGGAACTTGTTCCTATTTGTAGAAATGAATGTAGACCTGTATCACGCTGATATAGTGGTGGGAGAGAAATTTCTGGTTGGTCTGTGGTTCTGAGTCTGATCTAGTTTCTTCAGGCTCAGTTCTTCTTCCTCTGGGCACATAAATCCCAGAAGGCTACACGTAGCCAAGACATTCCCAAGACACTAGAAGTCCCATATGTCACACCCCTGCCTTTAAAAGATTAGCCAGCCTGGTGGCCTTCTAAGGTACCTTTTTTGTTTTAGAGACGGGATCTCATTCTTTTGCCCGGGCTGGACTCGAACTCCTGGGCTCAAGCAATGCTCTTGCTGCAGCCTCCCGAGTAGCTGGGAGTACAGGCACATGCCAACACATCCAGTTTGAGGTCCCTTTTGGGGCTTGGTAACATACAAGTTGGGATCACTCACTCACAGAAAATGCTCTATGGAAATTCTACCAAAATGCTTCCTGAAGAAGGAAAGACTCATCTCTTGCCACTTTTCTGGAATGCGTCCATGGACGTCAGACTGTTCTAGGGTTTTAATTTGTTCGGTTCTTTTCTTTTTTTTGAGATGGAGTTTCACTCTTGTTGCCTAGGATGGAGTGCAATGGCGTAATCTCGGCTCACTGCAACCTCCGCCTCCTGGGTTCAAGCAATTCTCCTGCGTCAGCCTCTCCAGTAGCTGGGGTTACAGGTGCCTGCCATCACATCTGGCTAATTTTTGTATTTTTAGTAGAGATGGGGTTTCACCACATTGGCCAGGCTGGTCTTGAACTCCTGACCTCAGGTGATCCACCTGCCTCAGCCTCCCAAAGTGCTGGGATTACAGGCGTGAGCCACTGTGCCCAGCTTCACAGTTCTTTTCTTCCAGAATACAAAAGATGTCATCCTTTTGGGACCACTAAATTAACAAACTCTGAAATAAATTCCACCAGCACCTCTAGGTTTGTTTTCAATAGACTAAACTTAAATAGCAGTTTTAAAAACTGAAAAGCTTTCCTCATATTTCTAGAGTCAACACTGGAGGCTGACAAAGGTGAGACAATAGGAAACCACATGCTCCATCACAGGCACAACCTGTGGCTCTCAATATCGACCTTGAGTTGATGTTATTGGTAATATATTACAAGACTATGCAACAGTGCTGTAAACACGTGCCTATCAAAGACCCTTGCTTTGGGTAAGAAAGGCATGAAAGGGTCTCTAACCAGGTGCTGCAGACTCACAACATCTTAATGTCTGGCCAAACCCTGGATGCTTTTAATGATGAACCTGAGCAGGCACTGCTGAGCCATCTGACAGTGCCCTGGGCACAGACTATATCGGGGCCCCGTCAAACTGCCTGGAGGCTGGGATCAGAAGCCTCAGCATCCCTTGTTCTCTGTGCTTATGGTACCTGTGAAGTCAGTTCCAAGCAATCTTTGGATGTCCATAAGGCTGAAAAAAGAAAGAAAACACAAGACTGATTAGATCAGCAGTTTCTGGAGCATGAGGAATTAGCCCCTTTTAACTGTAAGGTAAAAGAACAATATAAATGGCTGTTTCATTTATAGCTGAAAAAGTCTGACCCTAAACCATAAATGAGGCACTTTATAACTTTTTATTTTTAAGTATTACCCCTAAGAAACATTTTGACATATGGTCTATGAAACCCTGATCCCAAGACACTCACTGATCCATGGTCAACGGGGTTTGGAAAAATGCTGTTCCCTGCAGCTCTGAGAGTCACTGTGTGTGTGAGGACATGAGCGGCCTATGGAAAATTGCAGCACCTGCTCTAATTTTGTTTCAGTTTCCCAGCGGTATCTGACCATGAGGAGCCAGTCCTCATTCTGTAGCACATGTCCTGGGGAGTGCACTCTAGGCACCAGGTGGCCAGGGTGGTCCTGGGTAAAGGAGGCAGAGGGGACAGGCCAGCACCGGGGGTGCTCTAGTCATTAGCTTCCTCAGAGCAAGGGAGGCAGCCTTTGCTTCTCTGTCCTCCCGATGCTGCCGTGCAGGGAGGCCCGAGAAACAAGACACTGGGAGGCAGAGAAACAAAGATACACACACTGGAGGGGAGAAGAGGGGAGGAGGACCAGTCTCCTGATCACTGGGCTTTGCTGTCTCAACAGTTGGGGCCTAGACCTATTGCTGTGTTCCCTCTCAGCAGCTGTGGCCACAGCTCTTCTTAGATTGCCCAAAGAGGGTGGACAGGCGTGCAGCTTAGTAGGCAGAGGCCAGAGCAAAATCACCTCAAGGGCTGTTTGAGGCCCAGCCAAGGACTAGAACAGCCCCTGCATGAGGGCTCCCTGTTGGTCAGGGGAGAAAGGAATACAGAAGAGGAACGAGGAATAACCCCGAAGGCTGGAAAGCAGAGCCCAGCCCGGGGTGATGAACAGGCCTAAGGGAGCAGGGGCCAGGAGGAGTCTGTCACCAGCAGTGGCCCGTCGCCTGGCAGGCTCCCTACCTTGGGCTGGTAGCCCTGCTCGGCCATGGTCTTCGCCTCCTGCTGCAGCAAGGCATCTGAGAGCTGCTCGGCCCGCCGGGCCTCCTCCTCTTCCTCCTCCTCCTGCTGGTCTGCTTCCCATGCCTGCAGCCGGCGCTCTGCAATCTGGGTGCCAAGAGCAAAGTCATCCCGAGACAAGGCCCATGGGGCAGAGCCCTGCCTCTGATGAGCAGGGTAAGCCTGCAGTCCTACCCGGGCTGGAGAATCCAGCTGAGGAACAGCAATGCAAGTGCCAAGGAATGGACGGGAACATGCGGAACTGGAAAGGGTGTGTGTATAGCATGTACCTCGTGAAAAGCCTGGCATGTGGCCGGGTGTTTGGAGGGCTGTTTTGTCTTATGTCCAGGGACTGAATCGAAGAGAGAACTGTGGCCCCTGGTAAGCCAACGGCTTTCCGAAGCAGACAGCACAAAGACACAGCAGTGCCAGCCTCATGCCCACATGGGATGGAGGGTGTGGAGGAGAATGAAGCCACAGTCAATGGCACAATCAATGCCAGATGCGGTGGCTCATGCCTGTAATCCCAGCACTTTGGGAGGTCAAGGCAGCGGGATCATGATGTCAGGAGTTCAAGACCACCCTGGCCAACATAGTGAAACTCCGTCTCTACTAAAAATACAAAAAAAATAGCCAGGCATGGTGGCAGATGCCTGTAATGTAAGCCCAGCTATTCGGTAGGCTGAGGCGGAAGAATCACTTGAACCTGGGAGGCAGAGGTTGCAGTAAGCCAAGATCACTGCACTCCAGCCTGGGCGACAGTGTGAGACTACGTCTTAAAAAAAAAAAAAAAAAGAGGATGAGGACTGCAGCCGGGATGAAAACTGGGCACTGTGCTCTCAAGTGCACACGAGCCCTGCCAGGCAGTCCAGGGCCTCTGAACCCTGTCCCACGATGATGTGAGAACCACAGCAGGCCCACCGCCTCTGCCCTCGGGCTCAGCCCCACCTGGGCTTCCAGCTCCTGCTTCCTGGCGGATTTCAGCTCTTCACTCTCTTCTTTCTCGCGACGAGCAGATTCTCTCACCTCCTCGAGATTTCGAATAAGTTGCTCCCTGTATTTCAGGGATTCCTCTTGTGCCCGTCGGTTCTGTTCAATCTTCTCTTGTATCTGCTGTTGTCTCCCCGTCAGAACCTACCCTCAGCAGAAAGAAAGGGCAGCTTTGAGGTTGACCCTAACAGATCCTGGTTCCACAAGCCTCACACAGGCTGCAGCCACAGCAAGGCCCAGCCTCTTCCTTGGGCGTCAGGCCCAAATACACAGAGGCGGAGCCACACTATAGGATGTGCTCTCACAATGTCAGCCCCGCTTGCCAGTATACAAGAAACATTTCCCTCACACCCCAACATACACAAAACGTATCCAGACTGTGTATTATGAAGAGACAGCTGAATGCCAAAGAGATCAAAGGAGACTGGGATGGAGCCCTCTCCCCAGGGGCACAGAAACCTTGCAGCAACAAGGTGAGTCTTACCTCCTATCAGTCAGTTCTAAAAAACAGGAAAACCACAAGCACACAGACAGATGATCAGAGGCGGAGCTGGGGTTATCCCCTAATCTTTTGAACCTGCTATGTTTGAGACCTGCCCCCAGAGCCGTGTGATACCCAAACTCCAGCCCAGCCCACAGTCAGGAGCAGGAAGCCACCTGACACTATCAACAGTTATGCTGCAGGGCTGGGGGAAACAGAAAAGTGGCTGCCATCAGGAGGGAAATTTAAATGAGGAAAATCAAAAGCCACTGGAGAATTCTTGATATTTACAAGAACGAAACATCAATTGGGACCCGATTTCCTGTGGATTCCAAAATACTGCGTACTACCAGACACAACACAGAGTTTGTCATTCTAAGCCACTTTAAAACAACTTTCAGCCCATGGATAACTAACTCTCCTCTCCTTCCAGATTTCCCTGTGGTTGGTGTGTGTCTTCTATGCATGGCGTACACACTGCCCAGGAAAACGGTTATGTTCTCCAGTTCATATCTGTCGTCTATCCCAAGGGGGAAAACGCATGGGAAGAGCCTCATGCACCAAGATGCTCCCTGTGGTGTTTCTCAGAATGGCTCCGAATTTGAAAAACAGCACACCCAGCCGGGTGTGGTGGCTCATGCCTGTAATACCAGCACTTTGGGAGGCCGAGGCAGGTGAATCACGTGAGGTCAGGAATTTGAGACCAGCCTGGCCAACATGGTGAAACCCTGTCCCTACTAAAAATACAAAAACTAGCTGGGCATGATGGCAGGTGCCTGTAATCCCAGCCACTTGAGAGGCTGAGGCAGAAGAGTCGCTTGAACCCAGGAAGTGGATGTTGCCGTGAGCCGATATTGTGCAATTGCACTCCAGCCTGGGTGTGAGTGATATTTCATCTCAAAAAAAAAAAAAAAAAAAAAAAACAAAATGAAAGAAAAACACAGCACACTCACAAGAGGGAACGAAAAGGCAGCAGGAGACAGAGGACAGGACAGTCTGCGATACAGCCCTTGACTTGGTTTTTATAAAGATGTAACAGCATGTTACAACGCCTAAAGTAAAATAGCACAAGACAATTAAAAATACATGTGGAAAAAATGTCGGGCATGGAAATAAGCAGAAGGAAGCAGCAGCTATGGCTGTGTATAGGACGGCACTCTGGGAGACTTTTCTCATTTCTACTTTCTGTACTTCTGAATTTTTTTCTAGTAAGTTCATATTAATTTTCCAAAGATTTTTAAGGCCCACTTAAAATGACCAGAGAAGACTCTGTTCCCAGAGCATCTGGCAGGGTGACTGACCACAGACTTCCAGACACCTGCCCGGCCAACAGCTGGTCCACATCGCCACAGCTGGGATTACCTCGCTCATCAGTCTGTCCCGTGCGCTGCGCTCTCGGGCCCACTCTGCCTCTCTCTTTTCCCACATCTCCTTGGCCTCCTCCCTGGGCAAACACAAAAGGGATGATAGCAGGCTCCTCCCCACCCTGGCAGGAAGCGAGCTATGGAACAGATAGGGCTGCAGGGCACATGGCTTCTGCAGGGCCACCCTGCAGGTAAACATCCACATGCACATTGAAAAGATTACATTAAGGACAGCATCCACAGACAGTACTGTTAGAAGCTTCTTGTTGTTGTTGTTTTAGATGGAGTCTTGCTCTGTCGCCCAGGCTAGAGTGCAGTGGTGTGATCTCGGCTCACTACAACCTCCACCTCCCAGGTTCAAGTGATTCTCATGCCTCAGCCTCCTGAGTAGCGCCACCATGCCCAGCTAAATTTTTGTATTTTTAGTAGAAATGGGGTTTCACCATGTTGGTTAGGCTGGGCTTGAATTCCTGATATCAAGTGATCCGCCCATCTCGGCCTTCCAAAGTGCTGGGATTACAAGCGTGAGCCATTGTACCCAGCCCTGTTGGAAGTATTTTAAGTTACCTTTTTAACACCCATCTCCTTATAAAAAGCAATTGTGAGCTGGGTACGGTGGCTCACACCTGTAATCCCAGCACTTTGGGAGGCTGAGGTGGGTGGATCACAAGGTCAGGAGATTGAGACCATCCTGGCTAACATGGTGAAACCCTGTCTCTCCAAAAAATAAAAAAAAAAAAAAAAAAAAAAAAAAAAAAATTGGCTAAGTGTGGAGGCACATGCCTGTAGTCCCAGCTACTCAGGAGGCTGAGGCAGGAGAATCGCTTGAATCTAAGAGGCAGAGGCTGCAGTGAGCCAAGATCATGCCACTGCACTCCAGCCTGGGTAACTGACCAAGACTCCATCTCAAAAAAAAAAAAAAAAAGCAATTGTGATGACTCACACCATGACCGTTTAACACAGAGACAAATGAAACCATCAGGACCTGGAGAGGAGGAGGGCATGGCCTGTGCCTGAGCCCTGCCACCAAGCGCCTGTGTCACTGCCAGCTCACCCTGGACCGAGTAACCTCCTCGAGTCTCCATGTCTCACAGGCCACCACCTGGCTGGATGTCAGGACTCAGTAAGATGAGGTCTGTAAAGCACTTAGCAGTGTCCAACATGTAGTAATGTATTCTATTTATTATCCACAATGATTTTGTATTCAATGATTCAATATATTCTATTTATTATCCAATGACTTTGATCTACTAGTTTAATCTTTAGGACCCAAACTCAGTTTTATATACATAAGCAGCATTCAACATCTCTATAAGAATTTCCTTCTGGCAGGGCGCGGTGGCTCACGCCTGTAATTCTAGCACTTTGGGAGGCTGAGGAGGGTGGATCACCTGAGGTTAGGACTTTGAGACCAGTCTGGCCAGCATGGTAAAACACCATCTCTACTAAAAGTACAAAAATTAGCCAGGCATGGTGGCAGGTGCCTGTTATCAGAGCTACTCAGGAGGCTGAGGCAGAGAACTGCCTGAACCCAGGAGGCCGAGGCTGCAGTGAGCTGAGATCATACCACTGCACTCCATCCTGGGCGACAGAACGAGACTCCATCTCAAATAAAAAGAATTTCCTTCCAAACCTCTAAGATTTCAGATGAACACGTCGTTACTCTAAACCTTATTGATTTCTACCTCAGATAATACAAGGGAAAAAAAAGCAACTGTGATGACTTACACCATGGCCAGGTCCATTATGAGGATGCGCTCCTTGGGAATGATGGACAATGTCACAGGTATTTCTTCTTCCTTTTTTTCTTTTTGAGACAGAGTCTCGCTCTGTCATCCAGGCTGAAGTGCAGTGGCGCAATCATAGCTAATCAGAGCCTCAACCTCCTGGACTCAAGCGATCCTTCCACTCAGCCTCCCAAGTAGTTGGGACTACAGGCGTGAACAACCATGCCAGGCCAATCTGTATATTTTTTGTAGAGACTGGGGTTTGACCATGTTGCCCAGGCTGGTCTTGAACTCCTAGGCTCAAGCGATCCACCTGCCTTGGCCTCTCAAAGCACTGGGATTACAGGTATGAGCCGCCAAGCCCAGCCGACAGATATTTCAGTAACAGGTGACCCATGGGGCATTTCAAGGAACCAGAGTCGAGGCTAGGAGCCTCCAGCACAGTCAGTGGCTGCCACTCACCTCAGCAGCATCTGCAGCTCTGCCTCCCGTGCCCGCTCCAACTGCAGCTGCTCCTCAATGGCCTGCTTCATCCAGGCCACATCAGCCACGGCCTGCTCCCGCTTGGCCAGGTCGAGGCGCTGGCTCTCGTCCTCCTTCTCGAGGAGGGCCTGAAGGATCCGCCTGTCTGCCTCCTAGAAGAAGCAGAGGGTGGCAAGTGGCTGGACTGGACAGAGCCCTTCTGCAGCGAGAGCCTACACAGAGCCTATCACAGACATTTGTGATCCTACACAGTGTTCTCAAGATAGAGATGGGAAGATGCTGGATTATTTCTGAACAGACTGGGGATAAGCATGAGGGGTGGTTCAGACACTGTACAGGCCTAGGAGCTTCTCTCTGGCTAAAGGGAGACCCCACAACCACCACATGCCCTCGGAAACATCTGGTTGCACTTTTTAGAATACAACTTGGCAAAAATCCCACTTGTAAGAACGAAGACCACAGTGACACAAAAGTGCAAAACACTCACTGCAGCTTTTATGTAAGAAGGAAAAACCAGAAACAACCAAAATGCTCATTGGTAGGGAATTAGCTACTATGTACATTGACATAATGGAAGCATTCAAAGAATGCAAGAGGATGGGCACCAGGCTCATGCCTGCAATCCCAGCACTTTGGGAGGCTGAGGAGGGAGGATCACTTGAGCACAGGAGTTCAAGACCCGCCTGGGCAATGTAGCAAGACCTCCATCTCTACAAAAAAAAAATTAGCCAGGCATGGTGATACACACCTATAGTCCCAGCTACTTGAGAGCGTGAGGTGAGAGGATGGCTTGAGCCTGGGAAGTCCTGATTGCGCCACTGCACTCCAGCCTGGACAACACAGCAAGACCCCATACAAACAGGCTGCACACCAGGACCAACCATGCTGCTGCGCCCCATGTCCTGCCCTGACTGCAGTGGGCAGCGATAGGAAGGGCAGCTTGGGTCTGTGTCCTTCACAGCATGGGAGCTCATCAAAGTACTTAGGATTCCGAAAGAGCTATTTGAAAAGAACAGGTTCAATCTAAGCGTAATGATTTTTTGTTTGTGTTTGGGTCTTTTTTTTTTTTTGAGACAGCGTCTTGCTCTGTTGCCCAGGCTTGAGTGCAGTGGTGCGATCTCGGCTCACTGTAACCTCCGTCTCCCGGGTTCAAGCAATTCTCCAGCCTCAGCCTCCCAAGTAGCTAGGACTACAGGTGCGCACTACCATGCCTGGCTAGTTTTTGTTTTTGTTTTTTTTGAGACGGAGTTTCGCTCTTGTTGCTCAGGCTGGAGTGCAGTGGCGTGATCTCGGTCACTGCAACCTCCGCCTCCCAGGTTCAAGCAGTTTTCCTACCTCAGCCTCACGAGTAGCTGAGATTACAGGCATGTGCCACCACACCCGACTATAGTTTTTGTATTTTTTTTTTTTTAGTAGAGATGGAGTTTCTCTACTAACCCCATCTCTACTAAAAATGGGGCCTCAAACTCCTGACCTCAGGCAGTCTACCTACCTCGGTCTCCCAAAGTGCTGGGATTACAGGCAATGAGTCACCGTGCCCAGCAGAGCTTTTTAAAAGTTATAGGGATTTAGTGTAACTGAAGATGCTGAGGAATGCAACCTCAATTACATTTAAAAACAAAAACAGAAACCTCCACCTCTCTCCATGTAAACATATCTAGAAAGATGTGTACCAGACAGACACCTCTGGGGATAGACAGAGATTGCAGGTGCTGGTCAAGGGGGTGATCTCACTTTGTGTTGTGCTGTTTTTTAAATAACAGGTTTATTGAAAAATAATTTGATGTTCTGATATCTATATCGCTCTGTGTATACACACACACACACTGGAAAAGGATCCTTATGCTCAAGCTAATTAACATATCCTCACAGTTGCTTTTTGTGGTGACAACACTTAAGATTGACTCTCTTAGCAAATTTCAAGAATACAACACGGTGTTATCAGCTGTGGTCAACACATTGGACACTAGTCCCCAGAACTCCCGCATCTCCAGAGGGATGGATGCACCCTCTGACCAACATCGCCCCTCTCCCCCGACCCCTCTCTCTTCTCATTCTCACGAGAATGCACTCATATACTAAGCAATGGAAGACTTTTTTTTTCAAAAAGAGGATGAGAGAGATGTCAGGCTGTTCTTCAGACTTACCAGCTCCTCTTGGATCTGCTGTGTGCGTCTGTTGAGTTGAGCGTTATACTGGTGTCTCAAGAAGCGCCTGAAGGAGAATCAAATGTGGGCTGCCTTCAGTATCTCAGAAAGAATTAAATGGAAGTTAGACAACTGCTGACCACAGGGTGTCTCCTTTATGGTTTCAGCAACACGACCGCAAGTCTGAAAAAGCAAGAGGCCCACCCGCATGGGAGAGTAGGGGGCCCTTCTGACACGCACCCCAGCTCCGCCTTCTCCCGGAAGGCTTCCATCTGCTTCCGCTCTTCCTCCAGCCTGTCCAGCTCCCACTGCTGCTTCAGCAGAGTCTCCTGCTCCTTCTTTAGTTTGGTGGCCTGTGGTGGTGAGTAAGCCCGACTGAAATCTGAGATGGTAGGAATCAGATCTTCCTTCACACTCCATCTCCGTTTTTCAGACACTAGGTGACGGTGGCCTGGCCACCAGGTGGTCGTGATCCCCTCCTACCTCTCACTTACTCATCCCATCTCATCTGAGCCATTTCCCCAAAGGGCCTTTCTGAGTCCCAAACTCTAGACTCCCACAGGATCCTGTACTGGTCCACACTTACTGTAACTTAACTGTCCTCTGCCTGACACAGCCTCCACCAGGAGGCCAGGCCTGTGGTCCTTGCTCAGGTTCTATCTCTAGCTCCCAACCCACTGCTTGGCACCTAAAATAAGTAGTGGGCACTAAGAACGTAGATGCTGAATCACTGGGCCTGGGTAAGGGGAAGTGGGGCCACAGGAGCTTGGGACTCCCTCTTCTAAATAGGAAAATCTAATTCTTTCAAGGGAACTGTGCCGTGTTCTCTAAATGGACCAAAAACCCTCACAGTTACGCCTCGAGACCTGAAACCTGCTCCCCACAGAGAGCTGGGTGCTAGATCACCCGACTAAATTGTGTCTACTTAGCACACTGGAAAATCCAAGTTCTAAGAATATTCTCCAGCAGCAGGTTGCTGAGCACCTCTAAAAGAATAGCTACTGGCTGTGTCGTTAATGTTCTGGAATCCAGGCACACAGACGAGAACGGGAAAGCTCCTGGCGGAAGGGGATGCATTTGAGAGGGAGAACCTGGCTGTTGCTGCCCTTCATAGGATCTCAGCCCTGCTATGGCCTCTCCTTAGGGCAGCCTCTCAAGTGCCCATCTCATGCTAACGAGCCGCTCTGGAGGAGGTCACGGCTGAGAGGGGCTTGTGCCCACCTCCGCCTCCTTCAGCGTCAGCTCCTTCATCTGCCACAGCAGCGCCTCGGCCTGGAGCTTGTCCTCCAGCTGCCTCCTCTCCTCTTCGGCTTTCATCCGCTCTAGTGCCTCCCTTCGGGCCTTTTCGTATTGGTTTTCATACCATTTGTTCTCTTGCTCTGCCGTGGCTTCTTGCTGCAAGGAGCCGAATGAACACAGGAGGTCAGTATCTGTACCATGCACCAACAAAAACCCAGCTCCCGCCGCCATTCTGCAGGCCACAGGGCCCGGGCAGTTCCTGCCTGAATCCCAAGTGACAACGCCCTCAGAGACCAAGTCAGGGAGGGGCTTGATGATGCTGGGTTTCCACCCCACTCAACAAAACACTTTCTGCAGCGAACCAGGAGGCAAAGCGACCGGTGCATGGAGGTGTGGAAGCTCAACCCCAAAAGGGCTACTGTAAGCCAGGGCTGTGAGTTTATGATGCAAATTTCATCAGAACGACAAAAATGCCCTTAAAGACACATGTTCTAGCTGGACCCTGTGGCCCACACCTATAATCCCAACACTTTGGGAGGTTGAGGTGGGAGAATCGTTTCAGGCTAGGAGGCCAGACCAGCCTGAGCAACAGGGCAAGACTCCATCTCTATAAAAATTAAAAAGTTAGCTGGGCACAGTGGCGCATACCTGTGGTCCCAGCTACTCCGGAGGCTAAAGTAGCAGGACTGCTTCAGCCCAGGTGGTCGAGGCTGCAGTGAGCTGTGACTCGCTGCAGCCTGGGTGACAGAGCAAGACCCTGTCTCCAAAAGAAAAAAAAGACACATGCTCTACATGCCACCTCCTAGCCCTGGTCACCTGGCCTTACTCTGCCCTAGGAATGATCACATAGGATTCTAGTATGCATAAGAGCAAACATTCAGTTTTCACATGTGTCAAGTAAACTGAGAAAGAGTCTACTGTACTCCTTAACTGGAGTCACTGACATTGAAAACAGCAAACGAATGCAAAGACATGGACAGCCTCCCACCACAGAATGCAGGGCTATTCCCAGAGTCACATACCACACCTGTTTTTTTTCTTCTTTCTGCATTTCCCAAGAGTTTACCACATGCTTCTGGTGAAGGTCCAGCTCCAACTGAGGACAGAAGTGGGACGATGTGAGCTTCCTCATGGGACAGACAGGCACTATGGGGACAGTGTGCTGCTGCCCTCTGACTGTTGGGATGCGGCCATGACTTCCCTTCATGGGGACTCAGTGGCACAGGCATCCAGTAGAGAATGTGGGGTGACTCCAACGTGTAGTGTGAATGCAAGTCAATCAGAAGACCAAGGGACCAGGCGCTCCTGCACCAATCTCCTGAGCTGGTACAAAGTAACAGAGACTTTCCTCCCACTAGCCCTGGGGTTGAGCTGGACGATGAAATGGAAATACAATTTCAAAGGCCACCTCGGGTTGGTCTACTACATGCCAGGCCCTGGGAGACACCTGGGTGAGGAGAAGACTCAACCCCGTGCCTGGTTCCCCAGAGCTTCCTCTGCAAAGCAGATGAGTATGTACTCCCTGTATCAAGTGATGCGCCAGTAGGTCCAACAAGTTTGGAATTGTTAGCAAGAGATTTGGGTGCAGAGAATCTCCTGGATTAGAAAATAGATCACAACATTCAATCCAAAAGCTTTTGTTTTAGAAACTGTTTATAAAATTAGCCAGATATGGTGGTGCCCACCTGTCTCAGCTACTCAGGAGGCTGAGTGGGAGGGTCAGTTGAGCCCAAGAATTCGAGATCAACCTGAGCAACATAGGGAGACCTCGTCTCTACAAAAAAGTTTTAAAATAATTTTTCCTGGCCAGGCGCAGTGGCTGACACCTGTAATCCCAGCACTTTGGGAGGCCAAGGCAGGCAGATCACGAGGTCAGGAGTTTGAGACCAGCCTGGTCAATATGGTGAAACTCCATCTCTACTAAGAATACAAAAAAATTAGCTGGGCATGGTGGCGTGTGCCTGTAGTCCCAACTACTCAGGAGGCTGAAGCAGAAGAATCACTTGAACCCAGGAGGTGGATTCAAGCTGCAGTGAGCTGAGCAAGATCACGACACTGCACTCCAGCCTGTGCGACAGAGTGACTGTCTCAAAAATAGATAAAATCTTTCCCAACTTACAACTGAACATATGCTATACAACTAACTTGAATGTTCTGAATAAACTTTTCTGAGTAAACGGCTCTGGATGCCAACTAGTGTATGATGCCAACAGGACTAAGGAATCCTCCCACAGATTGGTGTGAACTGCACAAAAGCACTAGATCTTCCATTATTTAGCGCCTGGTGATTTCTAAATGTAACTACAAATAACATGAAGGCATCAAATGTATATAAAAACTGTAAGTTGAAAATGAATGATAACAGAGATGATCTCCCTCCAGCCAAATCTCCACTGAACAATGCCACCAAGCCAAGAGGTCACCCCCTCTCCTGCAGTTTGTCCTCCTCTCCCCTGCCAGCCCAGTTGAGGCCTTCACTGGGCTGGGCTCTCACAGCACCCCTCCCTGCCTGCCAGCACATTATTGCCAGAGGGATCTCTTTTAAATGCAGCCAGGATCCTGTGTGCCACCCACCAGCACCTTCAGAGGAAGGTCACACAAGCTCTTCCGATGTCTGGCAACAACCACCTCGCCAGCATTAGCTCTTGGGGTTCTCCCTATCTGACATCCTAGCCTCACCCGCACACTTTCAGCTCCCAGGCCTCACTCTGCTCTCAAGTCTCAGGCCGGTTCTCACTGTCATGTGAACCTAGAACATCCTTTCCTCCCCCTCCACACATCCCTTCAAACTCGTCCACCCCAGGAACTCCTCTGGGAAGCCTCCCCGACCCCTCCAGAGTTCTCCATCTTCTCGGGCCGGCCCAGCACCCTGCATCTGGCCCTGTAATGAGCTACCACTGTCTCCCATGCTGGAAGCAAGCTTATGAGCAGGAAGCACGACTAATCTCCATGCCCTCATCTGGCACACCAGGCAGCCAGGGTTCAATCAACACTTGCTCAACAACTGAATGAACCACTCAGTGCAGCTTGCACCAGATCTTCCACCTGCTGCTCTTTTCAGGCGGCTCAAGGTTCCCTCCTCTGTTTCAACCCAGTACAAGATACGTGGCAAAAAAATGTCTGGAAACATGATTCCATCTACTTAGGCAAATCAATGGAGGTCTCTTTCACCTCTCGAAGTCTCGGGTTGTTCTTTTTCCAGTGTTCATACAAAAGTTGTTCAGCAATCTATCAAGAAAACACAAAATGGAAAGCCTGATGTCATTTTTCAAATCCATCCACATTTTGGGTGACACACAGAAGTCAGCTCAAGCTACAGGCGCATCCATTCACACCGTCACTGCACCCACTGCTCAGACCCTGGTGCTTCACACGCACAGCTCTGAGAACCACGACACTAACAAGTGACTCTTGCAATGGTGACAAAAGGAGGCCAAAATCTGATGCTACTACACAGAGGTCCTATTTAGGGGGTCTCAGAATAACACAGCAGGGTGAAAAGCACAGACTGGGGCTCACTGTTTCACACAATTACTTCAGAAGGTAAAACAGACTAGTTCCAGATCTTTGTGGGCCTACATAACCGGAAGCAAGGAAAAGTCCCAGATGTAATGATTTAAGGGGCTAAAGGGAATACAGCTGACTCATCCAAAACCCAGTCCCTGCACAAGGACTTAAGCTCTTTTCCTGCTGGCTCTGGAGTTAACTGGCATCTCATCAGACCTGAGCAGCCAGGAATGACCCTACATGTGCGACACACACAGGCTGGGAGTGCTCCTGCTCCACAGCCTCCTGAAGGCCTCTGGGAAGTTACCAGTTTCCTCTGCTCTTCTCTAGCTGATTTCAGATTCCTGTGCTGCTCCTGGATTCTTCTTTCCCTCAAGTTCATGCTCAGCCTCAGCTCCTCCAGTTCTCTGGCCAGCAGGTCCTGCTCCTCCCGCATGAGCTGCCTGAGCTTCTCCCGCCGGACCTCCAGACTCTTCCTCTTCTCCTCCTTCATCTTCTCACGCTGATAGGCATGCATGCTGGGTGAGAGGGCGCCTGCCTGAATCAATCATGCCACAGCCACAAGGAGCATGCTCTGCTCTGCTGTGTGGGTAAGAGGCTAAGGTAGATATGTCATGGTGACACAGGAATGTGTCCCCAGCCAAAGTGAAGAGAACAGGTAACAGAATAGTACGCATAAGAGAAAATCTTGTTTTTGCAAAAAGAAAACGTATAAGTAATGTATATATTATCCATCACATAAATCCTACAGCGTAGGTCTGCTGTAGCCCCACTTGACTGATGAGGTAACCAAACTTCATGTATTCAGCAAGAGACACAGTCAGATTTCCATCTAGGTCTATCTGACTTCAAAGCCTATGCTTTTGGCCTCCATGTTTTTACAGAAATTTCTATAAAAGCAGGTTTGTGCGTGTGTGTATTTAAGCACAAATACCAATGGGAAAAGGCATGGAAGGATATGTGCCAGACTTAACTGTGGCTCTCTCTGGGGATGTGGGGTTACAAGGAGGCTTATGAATTCTATCATATGCTTCTGCACTATTTTTTCTTTTTTCAAGGCCAATATACACTGCATTGATGATCTATTTTTTCCATTTCCAGCTGGAAAAACATCATCATGCAGGTAATTCATGCTGCCTGGCAAATCCTATGCTCCCTGAATTCTTAAGGCCTCATCCCCTGACCAGCAGCAAGTGGCCCCCACCTCTATCCAATCGTCAGTCACTGCACAGTTACCTCCGCTGGAAGGAGGTTTTAGAGCTCCACTCTGCCTGCTTGGAGCTGCAGATGTCAGACATCCTGAAGTAACGGCTGTTCTGCTCCCACTGCTGCCGAAGCCGAGCCATCTGCTCTCGCTGTCTTGCTAGCTGCTGATTCAGGCGCTGCTGGCTGCACCAGTAGGATGGCAATGTGGGCAGCGCCATCTGAGAACAGGAATGGGAAGAAAATGAAGCACTGCAAATCCCAGGAACCCTCACCAGCTTCACCTCATCCCTTGGCTGCTCAGTGAAATCACCTGGTGGAACTTAACCTTAGTGGGTCCCAGGTATGAGCATTTTAAAAAATGATTTGCCACTAGTGCTGCAAATTATCAATTTAAATAAGCCTTAGCCAGATGTGGTAGCTCGGGCCTATAATCCCAACACTTTGGGTGGCCGAGGCAGGAGGATCACTGAAGCCAGGAGTTGGAGACCAGCCATATCATGAGACCTCATCTCTACAAAAAATCAAAAATTAGCCAGGAGTGGTGGCATGCCTGTAGTCCCAGCTACTCAGGAGGCTGAGGCTTGAGCCCAGGAGGTCAAGGCTGCAGCAAGCCATGTTAGCATCACTGCACTCAGCCTGGGCGACATGATTTTTTTGTTTCAAAAAAGCAAAAACATCAAAAAATCAGGACTGCATGCAGTTGTGGGCCAGACATTACTAGGGACACAACAGACAGGGACAGGGATTGTCCTAAGATTGCTAGACTAGGCACATCAGGGGCATTTATGCTCTGCTTAAACAGAGACAATAATGTAAGGAACACGTGTGTGCCAAGCACTCAATACATATTACTTTTTTCATTCTTACAATCATCTCGCTATTTGGCAGGGAGGAAACAAGTTGGAAGAGGTGAAGGGATTTGCTCAAGATAGCAGAGCCAGGAAGTAGAGGAAATAAAAAAGCATGATCCAGCCAGGCGCAGTGGCTCACGCCTGTAATCCCAGCACTTTGGGAGGCCGAGGTGGGCAGATCGACTGTGGTCAGGAGTTCGAGACAAGTCTGGCCAACATGGTGAAACCCTATCTCTACTAAAAACACAAAAAAATTAGCCGGGCGTGGTGGCGTGCGCCTGTAATCCCAGCTACTTGGGAGGCTGAGGCAGGGGACCTGCTTGAACCAGGGAGATGGAGGCTGCAGTGAGCCGAGATCACGCCACTGCCCTCCAGCCTGGGGTGTCTCAACAACAACAAGCGTGATCCTAATCCATGTCCCTCTGAGACCAGCGCCCAGGCTCTCTACACTGTAAGGGGGCTCCCTGTTGGGACCAACATGCCCTGGCTCTGACAGCCCCCGAGGAGGGGCCTAGCCTGGTGTAACACTCGGAAGTATTTTGGGCTACCATGCAGGGCTGACCTTTCATCTTGCTTTTTTTTTTTTTTTTAAGACGGAGTTTCACCATGTTGGACAGGCTGGTCTTGAACTCCCGACCTCAGGTGATCCGCCCGTCTGGGCCTCCAAAGTGCTTGGATTACAGGCGTGAGTCACCACGCCGGGCCAGACCTTTCATCTTGAAGATGAAGCAACTGAGACCTATAGGGCGGAATTGCCTGAGCAATGTAGGGATACAGCTGGAGCCATGAAAGCAGAGAGCAGTCTCACTCCAGGCACCGATTCCCCTGACCCAAAAGCTGTACTCAAGAGCAGGGTCGACGCAGTGCCTGGGTAGGAACGCCTGTTGAATGAGCGAAAAGGCTTGGTCCATGTCAAGAATCTCATACTCGGAGTCCTCCAGGTTTGGGGCCAAACACTCTGCGTTTATGTTCCAAATGCAGCCGGCCGGCTTCTAACGTGTGACCTCGGTCTCGAGACCGTGGTAGGCTTCATATTGTTTTTTCCCTGTCCCGTAAAGCCGCCAGTGGATCAATCTTTGAATCGAGAGTCAAAAGTTTAAGATTCTGGTCCTGGATTGGCCACCCACAAGCTGGGCTGCTCCACGAACACGTCGCATCCCTCTCTCGACCTGAACAGGTACGTGTAACAAAGGGAGTCACAGGGCATCCGGGGCAGAGTGAGGACCCTAGGCGCCCAGAGCTCGCGTCCGCGGACTCCCGCCCCGGTTCCCGCCAGCGCGAGCCGCCTGCGTTCAGGACCCTGCAGGTCCCCGCCCTAACGCCGGATCCGGCAGAGTCCAATCCCCCGACTCACGTTTCTCTGCGTCTCGGAGTTTCCGAAGAGTCCCCCGGCCCGAGTTCCCGCAGGCACGAAGCGGGCCGGCCAGTTCCCAGGCGTACTTCCCAGACGCGCTACAGCAACACCAGCGCTGTCCTTCCTGGTTGCGCCGTCAACGGCCCACAATGACGGGGCGTCGCAAGGGCCAAGCCTCTTTCAGCGCGAAGGGAGACTGTTTTTCTCTGGTGCCCTCTCGTTGTCGGCGGGAGATAAATAGCAAACGTCGCTAGTCTTTGAAATAGGGAAGGATGGAGGCAAAGAATCTGTCCGTGCACTACACGTATTTCAGGATGGTGATTATCTTCACCTGAAGGTGAAGGCGGAAACCAGGGGGAAGAGAATATAAGCCAGTGCTTCTCAAACCTGGCTGCGCATGAGAATCACCAGATACCAGCCTGCGCAACATGGAGGGACCCCCGTCTCTAAAAAAATTTTTTTAAATTAGCCTGGTATGTTGGTACCTATGGTCCCAGCTACTCGGAGGATGAGGCGGGAGGATCACTTGAGTCCAGGAGGCTGAGGCTGCCGTGAGCCGTGACTGTGCCACTGCACTCCAGCCTGGGTGACAAAGCCAGACACTGTCTCAAAAAAACCCAGATACCTTTAAAAAAAAAAAAATCCAGATGCCTAAACCAAACGCCAAATCCCATCTGACAGTACCAGTGTTTTCCAAAATTCCCCAGGTGTGTTCAATGTACAACCTGGGCAGAGACCTGCAGGCATAAATAGACGCAAGTTACTGGTAACTTTCTATTGTAATCTTAAATCGGTGGTGAATTCAAGAGTGTTCATTCTATTAGTAAGTTTTATAATTCATGTGTGCTACAAGTATTATATACCAACTATTCTATTAAAAAGAAAATAAACATTTTTACTTGTTTGTTCTCTTTCATTTTCCCATTCTTTCCTTTGTTTCTTCTTCCCTTCATTTCTCCATTCTTTATTCATCTCTCTTTTTCCTGGATGCAGCATCATGGCCTTGGCTGGGTGCAGTGGCTCATGCCTGTAATCCCAGCACTTTGGAAGGCCGAGGTGGGCGGATCTCTGGAGCCCAAGAGATCAGGACCAGCCTGGACAACATAGCGAAACCCCATCTTTACAAAAAAATAAAAAATTAGGCCAGGCACAGTGGCACATGCCTGTAATCTCAGAACTTTGGGAGGCCAAGGAGGGTGGATTACCTGAGGTCAGGAGTTGAAGACCAGCCTAGCCAACATGAGGAAACCCCGTCTCTACTAAAAATACAAAAATTAGCCGGGTGTGGTGGTGCATGCCTGCAATCCCAGCTACTGGGGAGGCTGAGGCAGGAGGATCACTTGAACCGGGGAGGCGGAGGCTTCAGTGAGCTAAGATCGTGCGGCTGCACTCCAGCCTGGGCAACAGAGTGAGACTCCATCTCAAAAAAAAAAAAAAAGAATTAGCTGGCTGTGGTGGCACAAGCCTGTAGTCCTAGCTACTCAGGAGGCTGAGGTGGGAGAATCACTTGAGCTCAAGACGGGGAGGCTGCAGTGAGCTGTGATCACACCATTGCACTCCAGCCTGAGTGACACAGTGAGACCCTGTCTCAAAACATGGCCTCTACAGTCAGAACGCCTGGGTTTCAAGCTATATCATGCTGATGTAGTCTTGGGCAGGTCACTTCATCTGACTGTGCCTCAGCTTCCTAGTGTGTGGAATGAGAGTAAAAATAGTGAAACTTTCAGGCTGGGCATGGTGGGTCATGCCTGTAATCTCAGCACTTTGGGAGGCTGAGGTGGGAAGATCTCTTGAGGTCAGGAGTTTGAGACCAGCCTGGCCAACATGGTGAAACCCCCTCTCTACTAAAAATACAAAATAGACGGGCATGGTGGTGCATGCTGTAGTCCCAGCTACTCCAGAGGCTGAGGCAGGAGAACTGCTTGAACCCAGGAGGTGGAGGTTGTATTGAGCCAAGATCGCGCCACTGCACTCCAGCCTGGGTGATGGACCAAGACTCTGTCTCAAAAACAAAAAACAAACAAACAAACCAAAAAAAACGGGCACAGTGGCTCACTTCTGTAATCCCAGTACTTTGGGAGGCCTAGTCGGGCAGATCATGGCAACAGGAGATGGAGATCGAGACCAGCCTGACCAACATGGTGAAACCCTGACTCTACTAGAAATACAAAAATTAGCTGGGCGTGGTGGTGCATGCCTGCAGTCCCAGCTACTGGGGAGGCTGAGGCAGGAGAATCGCTTGAACCCAGGAGGTGGAGGTTGCAGTGAGCCGAGATCCCACCACTGCACTCCAGCCTGGTGACAGAGTGAGACTCTGTCTCAAAAAAAAAAACAGAGAAGAGTGCAACTTTCTAGCATTGCCCACGTGAGAATAAGTGGAGCACTCCCAGGAGTAGAGCATCCGGCACATCCCAGGGGAGCCCAGAATTGACCCTTCTTTCACATATCCCTTTAGTTGGCACCCGTTTAATCAGGGTCTCTCACTCTGGGCATAAGAGTCCTCAAGTTGCTCTCCAATTGGTCCCTACCCCCTTGGCCAAATTCATGGCCACTCTTTCATGTTGTGTCCCCAGTGCAGAGGGGAGGCAGCACCCCCTTCAGTCACTCAGCAGAGATGCCCACCCAACAAAGGAGACCAGCACATAAATGTCTGTTGACGGGAACTTCAGAAACATGTGAGTTGGGCCAGGCACAGTGGCTCAAGCCTGTAATCCCAGTATTTTGGGAGGCCAAGGCAGGTGGATCACTTGAAGTCAGAGTTCCAGACCAGCCTAGCCAATGTGGTGAAAACCGTTTGGGGCAAGTCCCTTCCACTCTCTGGGCCTCAGTTTCCTCATCTGTGTAATGACCAGATAAGCTCCACTAGTGGAAATTTAGGGCTTAGGGCTTGACCAGCATGCTGGGGGCAACCATTCCTAAGTGGTCTGATCCTGGAAGCCTGAAGTCCCCAGGTCACAGCCTCCACCCTCTTTTGTTGGCCAGACATCCTCACCCCCCACCCCACACACACCTCTTGATTACACAACTATTAAGCAACTTTAAAATTATCTTTTCCTTTGTTCCTCTTGGGTATTCTATGAGATCTCTTATTGTCCCCATTTTAGAATTGCCTAAGCTAAGCCTCGAAAGGTACCGTGACTTGCCTGAGGAGCTGCAGCTGACAGATGTTTGAGCCAGGATTTGAAACCAGTTCCATCTGACCCCAGCGCCTGGCCCCTCTTGCTGCACCACAAGGGCAGGGATCATCGTGTTCCTTGCTGCAGTCTCGCCTGGTATGTGATAGGCACTAAATCGATCTGTCGATCTATCTATCTGTCTGTCTGTCTATCCAGAGAGAGTAAGAGTCTCACTCCATTGCCCAGGCTGGTGGAGCACAGCAGCAAGGTCTCAGCTCCCTGCAGCCCCCGCCTGCCGGGTTCAAGTGAGTCTCCTGCCTCAGTCTCCTGAGTAGCTGAGATTACAGGCACCCACCACCACGCCCGGCTCATATTTGTATTGTTTTTTAGTAGAGGTGGGGTTTCGCCATGTTACCCAGGCTGGTCTTGAACTCTGACCTCAGGCATTAGCCTCCCAAAGTGCTGGGATTACAGGCATGAACCACCATGCCCGGCCTCAATCAATATTTGTGTTGAGAATGAAAGAGTAAATGGATCCCCAGCTTTGAGTACCTTCTTCTCCTTCTCTAAAGGAAAAATGAATCTATGGTGTTAAGAAAAAGCAAAAAGAAGAAAAGGAATGAGCATTTCTTAAACACCTGCTATGTGCTCGGTGCTTTGAGATATATTACCTCATTTAAGCCTCCCTCCAACCTGGGAGGAGTGTGTTCCTGCCCCATTTTGCGGTTGAGGGCACTGAGGCTTGGAGAGGTGAAGCAATGCTCTTGAGGTCACACAGCAAAGACTATAAAAGCCGGAATTTACAACCAACCTCTGAGACTGTGAATCCCTCTTCAGTGTGTTTTTCTGGGAATTTTTGGCTTACAGATGTAGCACTCTTTTTTTTTTTTTTTGAGATAGAGTCTCGCTCTGTTGCCAGGCTGGAGTGCAGTGGTGAGATCTCGATTCACTGCAACCTCTGCCTCCCAGGTTCAAGCGATTCTCCTGCCTCAGCCTCCCAAGTAGTGGGGACTACATGCATGTGCCACCACACCCAGCTAATTTTTGTATTTTTGGTAGAGATGGGGTTTCACCATGCTGGCCAAGATGATCTCAATCTCTTGACCTCATGATCTGCCCTGCTCTGCCTCCCAAAGTGCTGGGATTACAGGCATAAGTCACCACACCTGGCCAGGTATGGCTCTTAAAAGCGGCCTGAGTGGGCACAGTGGCTCATGCCTGTAATCCCAGCACTGTGGGAGGCCGAAGCAGGCGTATCATTTGAGGTCAGGAGTTCGAGACCAGCCGGGGCAACATGGTGAAACCTCCGTCTCCACCTAAAAATACAAAAATTAGGTATGGTAGTGCTTGCCTGTAGTCCCAGCTACTTGAGAGGCTGAGGCAGGAGAATCACTTGAACCCAGGAGGTTTCCACTTCCCGGGAGGAATCACTTTCCCGGGAAGTTGCAGTGAGCTGATTGTGCCACTGCACTCCAGCCTGGGCAACAGAGCAAGACGCCGTCTCAAAAAAAAAAAAAAGAGGCCTGCAAATGTGAACCAGATGGGTTCACATACAAAGAATTTGGTGACATGAAATATTCAATGACAGGTCAATGACTATGGCGTGCATGAGGCTGAGAGTGGAATCCCTGGCTGGAATCCTCAGGTTAGGGGCTGCTCCTGGACTTGTGACTTTGGGTGTCCTAGTGTGGGAGGAGAAAACAAGAATGGGGAAGAGGGTGATGCCATGGGAGCCGCTAAACCCAATTCCATTTGCTCAAACATGACAATACTGGAAGCCGTGGGATGCCGTCACTTAATTAGCAGGTGTCATTATGAAGGTATGACATTTCAACACCAACCAGTCCAGGTTCTCTCTTCACACCCCACCCCACCTGAAGACAAGGCAGCCGAAGTAGACAGGTATGCTGAGACCCTGGGGCTATGAGGCTGCCTCTCAGAGTCCCAGCTTTGTGTTTTAATAATAACAACAGGGCCAGGTGAGGTCATTCACACTGTAATCCTAACACTTTGGGAGGCCAAGGAGGATCACTTGAGCCCAGGAGTTTAAGTTTATCCTGGGCAATATAGAGAGACCCCCATCTCCACCAAATTTTTTGTTTTAATTAGCCGGGCGTGATGGTACACACCTGTGGTCCCAGCTACTTGGGACGTGGAGGTGGGAGGATTGCTTGGGCCTAGGAGGTCGAGGTTGCAGTGACCAATGGCTGAGCCACTGCACTCCAGCCAGGGCAACAGAATGAGACCCTTTCTATAAATAAATAAACAAATAAAAATAATTATTTTTTGAGACAGTTTTGCCCTTGTTACCCAGGCTGGAGTGCAATAGCGTGATCTCAGCTCACTGCAATCTCCGCCTCCTGGGTTCAAGCAATTCTCCTATCTCAGCATTTCCAGTAGCTGGGATTATAGGCGCCCACCACCACACCCAGCTAATTTTTGGATTTTTAGTAGAGACTGGTTTTCGCCGTGTTGGCCAGGCTGGTCTTGAACTCCTGACTTCAGGTGATCTGCCCTCAGCCTCCCAAAGTGCTGAGATTACAGGCATGAGCCACTGCGCTAGGCTTCCTCAAAAAAGTAATTCTTGAACCTTGAACCATACCATTACATCAGCTGTGGAACTGTAGTGAATTCCTATACTTTGATGTTGCCTGGGCAACCATTTGAATATTTTAAATTTTCTCATATAAAAAGCAGGCCTCAGCCAACCCTTGACATAGTTTCCCTTCTCCACCTCCTTCCAGTCCCCTCAGGGTGGTCAACCCAGGTATCTGTCTTATGCAATCGCCTCCTGCTGACCCCCTCCCTATGGGACAGCTGGAGACAACCTACCTGACTCACTCCACTGACCCCACAGCCTGCCTGGATGGCACAGTGATGCTGCAGTGACTAGGCACAGGGTGACCTCCTGGACCCATGCCCACTCGCGCTAAACCCAACAATTAGAACTCCCCGAGGGACACCTGCTAGGGAACACCCTGGACTCCAGTAAAAAAAAGACTGGGTCTTTTTTTTTTGAGACAGAATCTTGCTCTGTTTCCCAGGCTGGAGTGTAGTAGCAAAATCTCGGCTCACTGGAACCTCCACCTCCTGGGTTCAAGCAATTCTCCTGCCTCAGCCTCCCAGAGTAGCTGAGATTACAGGCACCCGCCAATACACCTGGATAATTTTTGTATTTTTAGTAGAGATGGGGTTCCACCATTTTGGCAAGGCTGGTCTCAAACTCCTGACCTCAGGTGATCCATGCACCTTGGCCTCCCAAAGTTCTGGGGTTACAGGCGTGAGCCACTGCACCTGGCCTGATGCTCAGGATTTAAGACCCATGAGTCCCAGCTTGCTGGAGCTCGCCTCGCCCAAAGCCCTTGCTCTATAGAAGAGGAACGGGGCTCAGAGATGGGGAGCGTGTGCCTAAACGAGGTAAGTGGCAGAACCAGCGTGATAGTGAAAGCAGCTGGTAGCCTCCATGTGTACAGGCAGAAACTGAAGCCACAGAGAGGAAGAGACTCAGTCGACACCTGCTTACCAGTTACTGGACCCTGAATGTCCTGTTCCTGGGATGTCCCCCATCCTCACAGTGGCACTAGGAGTGTGAGTTAGAGTAACCCCACTTTTCAAATGGGAAAACTGAGGCTTAGAGTAGTTGGGCAGAGTGCTCTGATGGTCTTTATAGAGCATCAGGGTTCCCAGCCCAAATCCCACACCAGTTCCCTTCTGCTGGGGTGTCAGGTATGGGGCACAGTCCACCAAAATGGGGCATCAGGCCAGCCCTGTGTTTTCTGTGACTTTCCTGCCCACAGACACCCCTGGCCATTCCTGGATGACAGAGAGCTCTGCTTCCTAACTTCCAAAGTTCAAGGTGACTGGTAGACAGTCTCAGAGCAGTTCTGCCATCTGCTCAGCCCTGAACCTCCCATGGCTCTCCATTTCCCTCAGCATGAAGCCCATACCACTGGGCCTAGCCTGGTCCGGTCCCCTGCTGACATCACTGGCCACACTGGCCATTTCTTTACCTCTTACCACCACTGTTTCCGCTATGCTGTTCCCTCTGTCCGAAACACCCTTCCCCTCTGCTAAGTCCCACTCAGACTTCAGGATCCCAGTGTAAATGTCCCTTCCTTTGAGAAGCCCTCCTGATTCCCTCTGACCAGGTGACTTGGTCTCAGGACACACGTATTTTTCTTCCATAGCATTCATTGTAGTATTAAATACATGATTTTTTTTTTTTTTGAGATGGAGTCTCACTCTGTTGTCCAGGCTGGAGAGCAGTGGCACCATCTCAGCTCACTGTGACCTCCACCTCCTGGGTTCAAGCGACTGCCATGCCTCAGCCTCCTGAGTAGTTGGGAGTATAGGCATGTGCCACCACACCTGGCGAATTTTTATATTTTTAGTAGAGATGAGGTTTCACCATGTTGGCCAGGCTGGTGCCTCCCAAAGTGCTGGGATCACAGGCGTGAGCCACCACACCCAGCCATGATTTTTTGTGTGTGTGACACAGAGTCTCACTCTGTCACCAGGCGCCAGGCTGGAGTGCAGTGGCGCGATCTTGGCTCACTGCAACCTCTGACTCCCAGGTTCAAGCGATTCTCCTGCCTCAGCCTCCGGAGTAGCTGGAACTACAGGCGCGTGCCACCATGCCCAGTTAATTTTTTGTATTTTTTTAGTAGAGACAGAGTTCCACCATGTTGGCCTGGATGGTCTCAATCTCTTCACCTCGTGATCCGCCCGCCTTGGCTTCCCAAAGTGCTGGGATTACAGGTGTAAGCCACTGCGCCTGGCCAATTTTTTTTTTAATGAACACCTCCACTAGTCTGTGAACTTCATGAGAGCAGGGACTTTGCTGTCTCATCTCCTGCTGTGTGTCCCAGCCTCTGCCGTGCTGATTGGAACACACTAGGTGCTTGATAAATAGTGAATAAATGAATGAAACTATAGTTAGTGGTGCTAGGCATGATGGTTCACGCCTGTAATCCCAGCACTTTGGGAGGCTGAGGCCTCCAAAAGAGGTGGATCACCTGAGGTCAGGAGTTCAAGACCTGCCTGGCCAACATGGTGAAACTCCGTCTCTACCAAAAATACAAAAATTAGCTGAGTGTGGTGGCACACACCTGTACTCTCAGCTTCTTGTGAGGCTGAGGCAGAATCTCTTGAACCCAGGAGGCGGAGGTTACGGCGAGCTGAGATCCACCATTGTACTCCAGCCTGGGTGACAAGAGTAAAACTCTGTCCCCCCACCCCCTAAAAAATAAACTATAGTCAGCAGAGCACTACCCTAAGTGCTCTCATAGTCGGGATGCAGGGGAATGGTTGGAGGGCCACATCTCTGCCAGAGAGGTCTGTCACAGAACCTGGATAATAAACTGGACTGTGTAAAATTAATGCTGGGTGTGGTGATGGGCACCTATAGTTCCAGCTACTTGGAGGCAGAGGTGGGAGGATCATTTGAGCATAGGAGTTTGAGACCAGCCTGGGCAATATAGCAAGACCTCACTTCTTAAAAAAAAAATAAGTACAGGCTGGGCATGGTGGCTCATGCCTGTAATCCCAGCACTTTGGGAGGTCAAAGGGGGGCAGATCACTTGAGGTCAGGAGTTCAAGACCAGCCTGGCTAACATGGTAACCTCATCTCTACTAAAAATACAAAAATTAGCCTGGTGTGATGGCGGGCACCTGTAATCCCAGCTACTTGGGAGGCTGAGGCAGGAGAATCACTGGAACCTGGGAAGCAGAGGTTGCAGTGAGCTGAGATCGTGCCACTGCACTCCAGCCTGGGCAACAGAGCAAGACTCTGTCTCAAAAAATAATAATGATAAATAAATAAAATAAAATAAGTGCAATCTCTGTTGAGCAAGCATCTGGGATGTTCCCGGACTTCTCTGTGGAATTCCAAGCGCCTTTCTTCCCTGAGTAAAGCTTTACCCCTTGGCCCTGTTCCCTTAGGCTCTCTTCTTCTCCACCCTCATCAGAATACTAAGATGCCAGGCTGAGCGAGGTGGCTCACTCCTATAATCCTAGCACTCTGGGAAGCTGAGGCCAGAGGATCATCTGAGATTAGGAGTTCAAGACCAGCCTGGCAAAATAATGAACGCTTGTCTCTACTAAAAAAACAAAAATTGTGACACGTGCCTGTAGTCCCAGCTACTTGGGAGGCTGAGGTGGGAGAATTACTTGAACCCAGGAGGCAGAGGTTGCCGTGAGCCAAGGTCACACCACTGCATTCCAGCCTGGGTGACAGAGTGAGATCCTGTCTCTTATGCCATGAAAATGCTGGAAAAAAAAAAAAAAAAGAGAGACCCTGTCTCCAAAAAAACAGAAAGAAGAGAGGCCAGGCGTGGTGGCTCACACCTGTAATCCCAGCACTTTGGGAGGCCGAGGCGGGCAGATCACCTAAGGTTGGGAGTTCAAGACCAGCCTGACCAACATGGAGAAACCTTGTCTCTACTAAAACTAGGAAAAATTAGCCAGGCATAGTGGTGCATGCCTGTAATCCCAGTTACTCTGGAGGTTGAGGCGGGAGAATCACTTGAACCTGAAGGACGAGGTTGCAGTGAGCCGAGATCTCGCATTTCACTCCAGCCTGGGCAACAAGAGTGAAACTCTATCTCAAAAAAAGAAAAAAAAGTACAAACAAACAAAACAGAAAGAAGAAAAAGGTTGGCTTTCTCTCTCTCTTTCTCTCTCTCTCTCTCCCTCTCTGGGACAGGCTCTGCTCTGTCTCCCAGCCTGCAGTACAATGGCACAATCATGGCTCGCTGCAGCCTCTATCTCCTGGGCTCAAGCAATCCTCCAGCCTCAGCCTCCTGAGTAGCTGGACCACAGGCACACGCACCCCCATGCCCAGCTGATTTTGAATTTTATTTACTTTTTAGAGACAAGGTATTTCTATGTTGCCCAGGTTGGTTCAGTTTTATATTTCTTCAATTTAATGACAATGGTAGTGTGCCATGACACTGTCTTAGGACTGTCACACAGTCAGGTTTCCTTAGAACATTTTTTCCATGTGGGACTACAAAGGCCAGGCCCTCTCAGCCCCTGAGGCTGCCCCTGTAGATGGAGGACGAGGCGGCATTCCCCTCTTCTCTGTGCTGTTTAAATGGCCAAAATGCTATTTTATCCAGTAACTGAAAAAATGTCCAAAACTTGGCTGCAGCCTGCTTGGCTGTCTCCTGGGATGGCAACAAATGGGCCTGTTGGCGGGTGCACCTTTACATTAATTTGGGAGAGGCAGCAGATGGGCCCCGAGAAACAGCAAGTCGGGTTGGCATGGTGACTCTTAACACCCAGAGGAGTTGGCTCAACAAAGCCCATTTGGCACATTTAGTCCCATGGAAAACCTGGCAATTGGGGAGGTGACATCACTGGAATCAATTACCCCCACTATTGCCAGTCCTGGGTAGAAATAACTCCGTAAACAGATTCATAATAGCCACGCCATTCATTGAGGGCTGCCAGCATATAAACTGCCTGATCTACATTAACCCATTGAAACCTCACATCAGCCCTGAGAGGGAGTTAGCATTACTACTGTCCTTACTTTGCAGATGAGACAACAGAGGGAAGACTTTACACACATACAGGAGACGCTCAGGAAGATGGAGGCAGAGGCTGGAGCCAGACAGGAATGTCTACAGACACCAGAGGCTGGAAGAGGCAAGGATGGATGCTCTTCCAGAGTTTTCTTTTTTATTAATTTTAATTTTGTAGTGATGAGGTCTTGCTATGTTGTCCAGGCTGGTCTCAACCTCCTGAGCTCAAGCAATCCTCCCTCCTCACCCTCCCAAAGTCCTGAGATTACAGTGTGAGACACCACACCCAGCCTTCTCTTTTCTTGAGACAGGCTTGCTATGTTGCCGAGGCTGGTCTTGAACTCATTGACTCAAGGAGTCCTCCCACCTCAGCCTCCCAAGTAACTAGGATTATATGTACGCACCACCATGCCCAGCTCCCAGCCTTTGGAGAGAGCGTGTTTTAGCCAACACCTTGATTTTGCCCTAGTGATACTAATTTTGGACTTCTGGCCTTTAGAACTGTGAGAGAATACCTTTTGATTGTTTTAAATCGTCAAGCAGCCATAGGAAACTGACCCAGGAAGTGACTTGCTCAGGGCCACACAGCTGGAAAGTAGAAGTGTTGAGCTTTAAACATAGTAGTACTCAATAAATGTTAGCTGTCATTATTATGATTACCATGTTGCAATAAAGAAGCTGTGTTTATAGGATAAAACGTCAGGAAGGCCATGAACTCGGCCTACTTTAAACATCCCAACAGACGCCGCTGGGGGAAAGACAGTCTATGTCACCAGGATTTGATGATTCAGTTGGAGAAGATGTTATTAACACCGGGTGGAGCTGGTTCAGGAAAATGACGAAACTGCAGAGAGAACACCTCACCCACACTGAGTTGATTCCAAACATTACAACTCCATTGGTTGAGCTGGTCCTACAAATTAATGGCAGAGAGAGTTTGCAACTCATGGAGAAGTGCAGTGACCCAGCAATCCAAAAAGATGGGTGGCTCCTCTGTGCCTGGTAGTATTTCCCTGATACTACAGGAAGCTAAGGGGAGAAACTGATGGCCCATAGCCAAAGCCAACTTGCCAAAGGTTTCTGTGGCTCTTCCACTTTTCCTTCCCACCTCTCCTTCCACAACCCTGTTTCCTCTCTTCCCCTCCCTTCTATTCTTGAACAATTCAATCCAAAGCCAATTGTTGGGTCCCAGCAAGGTAAGTGTCAGTCATAGGGGGCAGTGGGGAGGGTACATGCTGGTCCAAAGAGGGGTGTCAGGCTGGGTACAGTGGCTCACGCCTATAATGCCAGTGCCTTGGGAGGCTGAGGTGGAAGGATTGCTTGAGGCCAGGAGTTCGAGACCAGCCTGGGCAATATAGCGAGACCCTGTCTTCACAAAACATTTAAAAATTAGCCAGGCATGGGGATGCATGCCTGTGGTCCCAGCTACTTGGGAGACTGAAGCAGGAGGATTGCTGGGGCCCAGGAGGTAGAGGCTGCAGTGAGCTGTGATCATGCCGCTGCATTCCAGCCTGGGCAACAGAGCGAGATCCCGTTTCTAAATAACAAAAACAACAAAGCGGGTATCAGATCCCAAATGGAATAAGAAAGTTGTCTGCATGGGGTGGGGGTGGCCAGAGTGCAGCAAGTGAGACAGGCATCCTCATGGAAAGGCAGACTGGCAGGGGCTACAGAGGCTTGAGCAGGGCATAAGGGGCATCCTTGCTGGGGAGGGAGTGGCAGCAATGATAGGAAATTGTTACCTATGGTGGATTGATCAAATGAGGGGAAAACAATGAGAACGCCAGGTTTCTCACTGCAGGAGAAGAGAGCTACAAACAGAAAAAGGGAGAAAAGTAGAATTAACCCCATGGAGTTAGATTAGCACTGGATCTATCAGGGTGAAAAACCATGGTTTTCAATATAGATAGAAGACTGTAGGAACAAGTACAGATAAACACAGACATGAATGTGTACGTGTGCATATAAAACTCTGAGTGGATCTAGAAGAAGGGACACCCCAAAAACAATATGCACATCTGGATATTGGCTTCTAAGTACCATTGTCCACCAAAAAGAACTAGGGCTCTTTGAAGAAATTGCTGGTTTCGAGACGAGGGCAGGGAAAGTACAAGATAAGCCTGGAATATCTCGTGCTAGAGAGTAAGGAAGGATTAAAGAATGATGGGGGCCGAGCGTGGTGGCTCATGCCTGTAATCCAAGCACTTTGGAGGCCAAAGCGGGCAGATCACCTGAGGTCAGGAATTCAGACCAGCCTGACCAACATGGTGAAACCCCGTCTTAAAAAAAAAAAAAGAATGATGGGGACAGGACAGAGACACACAGAAAGCTTAGAGGGGCTTTCATTGGCCAAATCTTGGACAATTTGAGCTGCTAAATAAATAATAATAGGCTGGGCACAATGGCTTACGCCTGTAATCACAGTACTTTTGGAGGCTGAGGTAAGTAGATCACCTGAGGTCAAGAGTTCAAGACCAGCCTGACCTACATGGTGAAACCCCATCTCTACTAAAAATACAAAAATTAGCGGACATGGTGGCACATGCCTATAATCCCAGCTACTTGGGAGGCTGAGGCAGGAAAATCGCTTGAGTCTAGAAGGTAGAGGTTGTAGTGAGCCAAGATCACACCATTGCACTCCAGCCTGGGCGACAGAGCGAGACTCTGTCTCAAAAAACAAAACCACAACAAAACACCTATATATATATATATATATAGTAATGGATTGTAACCCACAGAATTACAAGTCCCCACTGATGTAAATAAAGAAATGGAAGGTTTTATGAGTGATAGGATATTTACCTAGTGCCTCCCTACAAAGTGTTAATTTCAAAGAGGAGGAGAATAGCTTTACAGTGGGGAAGAGTGAAGACACCTAATTCAAATGATCAAAGTTAAGATCTGCAATAACAGGTGCACACCTGCAGTACAGTTAGGAGGCTGAGGTGAGAGGATTTATTGAGCCCAGGAGTTCAAGGCCACGGTGAGCTATGATTGCACCACTGCACTTCAGCCTGGGCAACAGAGCAAGAGTCTGTCTCAAAAAAAAAAAAAAAAAAAAAAAGGCCAGGCATGATGACTTACACCTGTAATCCCAGCACTTTGGGAGGCAAAGCGGGCAGATCACAAGGTCAAGAGATTAAGACCAACCTGGCCAACAAGGTGAAACCCTGTCTCTACTAAAACTACAAAAATTAGCCAGGCATCGTGATGTGTACCTGTAATTCCAACTATTCAGGAGGCTGAGGCAGGAGAACCGCCTGAACCTGGGAGGCGGAGGATGCAGTGAGCCAAGATCGTGCCACTGCATTGCAGCCCGGCGACAGCGAGACTCGGTCTCAACAAACAAACAAACAAAACATTAGATTTTGAATAATGGGACAAGTAAAAATCACCGTGTCACCTGTTATGTCACAACGAGAAGGACGGAGCAGCACTCCTGTGACAGTTTGTGACACACAACCTACAGCTGCTTCTAGTCTGAAGATGTGCAACTCGAATCTAATCAGGAAGGAACATCAGATAAACCCAAAATGAGGGATATTCTATAAAGTAACTGTCCTGGAGATGGGCCCGGAGTTTGAAACCAGCCTGACCAACATGGAGAAGTCCTGTCTCTACTAAAAATACAAAAAAGTAGCTGGGCATGGTGGCAGGTGCCTGTAATCCCAGCTACACAGGAGGCTGAGACAGGAGAATCGCTTGAACCTGGGAGGTGGAGGCTGCAGTGAGCCGAGATTGCGCCATTGCACTCCAGCCTGGACAAGAGCAAAACATCATCTAAAAAATTAAAAAATAAAAAAAATCAAGCAATTTATACCTACAGATCTAGGTTTCTGGTTTCCCTTGAGGAACTGGAAAAGCTAGCAGCTCTGGGGTATGAGTAGTCACATGAAGAGCCTGATAGCTTCCTTCCCTCCCTCCCTTCTTCCTCCTTCCTGCCATCCCTACCTCCCTCCCTACCTCCCTCCCTTCCTTCCTCTCTCTTCTTTCTTTCCTTTTATTTCTTTCAATTTTAAGAGATGGATTCTCATTTTGTTACCCAGGCTGGAGAGCAGCGGCACAGTCATAGCTCACTCCAGCCTCCAACTCCTGGGATCAAGGGATCCTCCCACTTCAGCCTCCCAAGTAGCTGGGACTATAAGCACATGCCACCATGCATGACTAATAATGCCCTTTCAATAGGCTATGTGGCCCCCAATTCTTCAGAGTCCCCACCACTCCTCAGTGTGTCATGACCAGCCCACAGCACCCATTTATGCTACCAGCCTGGCCCCTGTCACAAGGTATGGAAAGGCAAGGACCCACCCTAGGCCAGGGACTGATCATATTTGTTGGATTGATGAAGGGATGGATGGACTTTCAAGATGCTCCATTATCTCAGAGCAATGACCTATGTCAGTGCATCAAGACTATGTTCCAAGGCAAGGTGCTTCTTGAATCGGCCATAGTTTCTGAATGGTTTGTCTGGAATGGAACAGGTTGAGAAATCAGGGTGTTGTCTGATGCCAGAGGTCCCCAGGTTGGGTGCAATCTCGGTGTGGAATTGATGGAGGCGTCTGACAGGTGGGTAGGGTTCTGGCAGGGGGACAGGGTGTTGGGCGGGCCAGTGAGGCTTCAGGGAGATGGTATCAAAGGATGCCTGAGGTAGTGAGGTTGGGTGGGGTGGGAACGAGCTGAGTTGATGGCTTGGGATACTGTCAGTGTGAGATCTGACTTGATGGGGCATGTCAGGGTCTGGGTATGAGCGAGAGTTGACGTTAGCTTTGTCTCCCCCAGCCCCTCTCACTTCCTGATTCTTGGGTCATGGTTTGAAACAACCTCTTCTCTCACCTGCCCCCTGAAAGACTGAAACATTGAGGCTGGGCACAGTGGTTCACACCTATAATCCTAGCACTTTGAGAAGCCATGGTGGGAGGATTGCTTGAGCCCAGGAGTTCAAGTCCAGGCTGGGCAACATAGCAAGACCCCATCTTTACACAAAACAAAAAAAAAATTAGGCTGGCATGTTGGCATGTTCCTGTAGTCCCAGTTACTTGAGAGGCTGAGGTGGGAGGATTGCTTGAGTCCAGAAGGTTGAGGCTGCAGGGAGCAGTGAT
>CAUYQU010101975.1:0-68682 GCA_963574635.1 Cheracebus regulus | reverse complement strand
TTAGCCAATGCAAAGGAAAAGAAATCATAACCCTGCCAACACCCCGAGCTTCAGCCAGAACACCCTGAACCTCCGCTTTACGTCCCTGAAGCTCCAGCTCTCCCCTTCCCCTCTCCAATTCCCTCACCTCCACACCTCCTGAATATGGCATCCCCTGCAGCCAGTTTCCTTACTCCCCTTCGAGATGTGGTGGGGGTGGAAAGCATTGTCCATGTTCATGTCTTTTTCTCTCTGTCCAATCTCTCCCAAATCAAAAAGCACCTCAGGTCTTTCTCCTCTGATCCAGACACTTATATCAAATAATTTTAATATCTTACCCAGTCTTATGAACTCACCTGGTGTGATCTCCATATTATCCTCTCCTCCCAGAAGAGAAGGAAAGAGTGTGGCTTGCAGCACATGCTGATGACCTTCACTGGCAGGACCCTACTAAACCTGTAGGGGCGGTTGTTGTCCGCTGAAAGGAGCCAGCCTGGGAATATCAGCCTACAGATCTGGGCTGGGCATCTTGTAACCACATGATTGCCTCATGGCAGGCCTTAACAAAGCTGCCCATAAGTCTATAAATTTTGAAAAACTCAAAAGAAATTTCCCAGAAAGCAAATGAAAACCCTGCCCAATTCCTTTCCTGCCTGACAAGCCTCTCCAGAAATATACTGGCATTGACCCTGTCTCCTGAGAAAGGACTGTTATCTTAATATCCATTTCATCTCCCAATCTGCCCCCAACATCCAGTATAAAGTCAAAAAGGCCGAAGATGGCCCTCAAACCCCACAACAGGACCTCCTTAACCTGGCCTTCAAGGTCTTCAGTAATAGGGATGAACAAAGTAAAATAGACAAGGCCCAAAGAGACAGTGCTAAATACCAGCTTCTAGCAGCAGCCATTTGCCAACCTGGCTATGGCACCCAGGAGCACAAAAGACCTGACAGCAGTGCACTTCCGAGGGCATGTTTCAAGTGTGGCAAGGAAGGCCATTGGGCACGGGCATGTCCCAATCCACGGGAGCCAAAAATCCCTTGCTCCGTCTGCCAGCAGACAAGCCACTGGAAGTCTGACTGTCTTCTCAACAGGCACACACAGAAGCCTGTACCTCCAACCAATAACCTCTTCACCAAGACAAAAGGCAAAGAATCACTTGCACCCTTGCAGCTCCTTGACTTGGCTGCTGAAGGCTGATGAGGCCCAGGGCCCGCCCCCATCTGCCGTCACTGCATCAGAGCCCAGGGTAACTCTACTAGTGACAGGTAAGCCTAACTTTTTTAATCGATACCGGGGCCACACACTCAGCTTTGCCTGAATTCCCAGGACCACCTCATCTCTCTCCGGTCTCACTTGTGTGAATTGATAGACTCACCTCGCATCCACAGGCCACGAAGCCCCTTACTTGTTCTCTATTTAATACCGTTTTCTCACACTTTTTTTTTTTTTAAATCATGCCTTGCTGTCCTCCCATTCTAGGCAGGGACCTCCTAGCCAAATTCAGAGCTTCCATCACTTTCCTCTGGCCTCCACAACCAGACTTTCTCCTCCTCCTCTCCGCTACCACACCAGCCCTTGACCCCTCCCACCAGTACCCACTCCCCACCTCCCTTATTAATCCAATAGTGTGGGATACTACCATCCCTTCCCTAGCAGTACACCATGACCACATCAAAATCCAATTAAAGGACCCCCTCCAAATTTCCTAGGATTCTTCAATATCCCATCTCATTAATTCATCAAAAAGGCTTACAGCCCATCATAAACTCTCACACGGCCATCTCAGACAAACCCATTCTCCATATAATACTCCCTGTCAAAAAGGCAGACAGTTCTTATCGACTAGTCCAAGACCTCTGGGCTGTCAATCAGGCAGTACTTCCCATCCATCCAGTAGTTCCCAACCCTTACGTGCTCCTTTCTCACATCCCTTCTAGCACAATCTACTATACTGCCATCGATCTGAAAGATGCCTTTTTTTTTTTTTTACCATTCCCCCCTCATCCTGACTGCCAGAATCTTTTTGCCTTCACTTGAACTGATCCCAAGTCCCTCCAGTCACAACTCACTGACAGGGACCGTTCTCCCCCAAGGTTTCAGGGACAGTCCTCATTTCTTCTGGCAAGCTCTGGCTCAAGACCTCATCCAGTATGTGGATGACCTCCTTCTCTGTAGCCCCTCTCAAGAGGACTCTCAAATTTACACCATTACCCTTCTAAACTTTGTCACTAATAAGGGATACAGGGTCTCCCCCTCCAAAGCACCACTCTCCAACAATAACATACTTAGGAGTCCAACTCTCCCCTGGGACCCCCAGCCATGACCCCAGCACAGACAGCACTAATAGCCTGCCCCCACCTGTCTCAAAAAATGAAATCCTTTCTTTCCTAGGGCTAGCAGGTTTCTTCAGAATATGGATTCCCAATTTTGCCCTCCTAGCCCGTCCCCTCTGTGAACCTGCCAAAGGCCCTCTAAATGAGCCCCTTCACACAACATAATCCCAAGCTTTCACAAACTTAAGGCTGCTCTTGTCACCGCTCCTGCTCTATTTCTGCCTGACATCTCTCGGTCATTCACTCTGTACACAGCTGAAAAACATTGAGTAGCCTTTGGCATCCTTGGCCAACAAAAAGGAAGTCCTCCCTCCTTTGCTCCCGTAGCTTACCTCTCTAAACAACTAGACAGCATTGCTCAAGGATGGCCAACCTGCCTCCGCACCCTAGCAGCAACTGCCACCCTAGCCTTGAAAAGCAAAAAAGTAACATTCGGTCAAGACGCCACCATTCACATCTCACATAATTTACAAGATCTCCTCTCCTCCCGAGCCCTACGTACCCTTTCCCCTTCTCATATCCAACTACTCCATGCCCTCTTTTCTGAAAACCCTGAGTTCTGCCTCTCCAGAAGTGCTCCCCTCACTCCTGCATCTCTACCTCCACTGTCTTCCTCCCCTCCTACTCACTCCTGTACTGAAGTCCTTGATCACTTACAGCCTCATTTCCCTAATATCTCCCGGGAGCCTCTCCCCGAGCCAGATGATCACTTATTCATAGATGGCTCCTCTTCTAAACCAGCCAACTCCCACGAAATTGCTGGGTATGCAGTTGTCACTCTTGACCCAGTAATTGAAACTAAACCCCCACCTCGTGGAACCTCCTCCCAAAAGGCAGAACTTATAACTCTCACTAGAGCTCTAACCCTTTCTAAAGGCAAATGCGTCAACATTTTCAGACTCCAAATACGCCTACTACATCCTTCACTCCCATGCCGCTATTTGGCAGGAAAGAGGATTTCTTACTGCCAAAGGAACCCCCATCACTAATGGTCCCCTTATTTATGAACTCCTCCAAGCTGCACACCTCCCAGCTACGGCAGGAGTTACACACTGCTGAGGACACCAAACAGGATCAGATGAAACCTCAGGAGGGAACAGAAAGGCCGACAAGGCAGCAAAAGAAGCCTCCCTTTCCTCGGTCCGTGCCCCTGTCCTCCTCATCACTGCCACAGTCCAACCCCAGCATTGCCCTACTGAATTGTTCACTACTGCAACAAGGAGCCTCCTTCCAGGAGAGCTGGATAGTCAAAAATCATCCTCCCTCAAGAACAAACTAAGGAAATTCTGACAGCTCTTCACCAGTCCTTTCATATCGGTGCACACCCCCTGTACCTTCTCCGTCACCCTTACTTCTCTTCTCCCCACCTATTTACCACACTAAAGGACATACCCTCTAACTGTCATGGATGCTCTAACTTCCTCTCAAGGGGCCCTCCACCCTCCCATCCCCACACATTAGCTAAGACGATGACTCCCAAGAGAAGTCTGACAAGTAGACTTCACCAACATACCTCCTGTCAAAACTCGGTTTCTTCTTACCCTTATAGATACCTTCTCTGGGTGGGTGGAAGTGTCCCCACCTCCTCAGAAAAGGCTGCAGTAGTTTCCCAAATTCTTTTAACGGAAATCAACCTAGATTTGGTCTCCCGCACTCCATACAATCAGACAACGGCCCTAGCTTCATCTCCCACATCACCCAACAAGTCTCTTAGTCCCTCCGCGTCCAGTGGCGCCTGCATATCCCATACCGACCCTAGTCATCTGGAAAAGTAGAAAGGGCAAATGGGATCCCTAAGACTCAACTAGTCAAACTCACTCTCGAAATCCAAAAGCCCTGGACCTCCCTTCTGCCCAAAAGCACCCTCCTTAGCCCATTTGAGTTAGTGTATGGACGCCCTTTCCTCTTACAAAACAGGCCCCCTCTTAACTCTCCACTAGGAGAGTATCTCCCAACACTCTCCCTCATCTGACACCTCCTCCAGGAAAACGCCGGCCGGACCCTCCCAAGGCCTCACGAAGGCCCAGCTAACCAGGCCCTACTCCCAAGAGGGTATGTTTTCTAAAAACCCGTAATCCCACAAGCCTTAAACCAAAATGAGAAAGCCCCTTCCAGGTTCTCCTCACTACCCCCATGCCGGCCAGACTCTCAGGACTCACTTCTTGGTATCGTTCCACGTTAAAACAGGTCCCCAAGGCCCCCACTGGTCCGTCTACTCCTTCCTCAGCAGCCATTCGTCAATACTGCAGCGTCGTCCTCGGGCCAACCAGACTCCACCTCACATCCATTCCAGAGGACCTGCCACCAGACAGTTAGGCAAAATCACCCCATTTGTTCCTGCTCCTTTCTTACAAATCAAGTGTTAGAACACCCTTACATGGAAATTGCTTACCATATCCTCCTCGTGGGAACGGCCTTACTCCCACTCTTATTTGCCATAGGTATATATACCATAGCCCCCTCAATGTGGAACAGCAAGCAGAGAGCCTTCACTGGCATAATTTTTTGCCTAATCAAAGCACTAATCGCAGGAATAACAGTCACTGGTAAATAATCACCCCCTTTTTTATGTCCTATCTCTGTTCTTGTCGCTTCACTGTCTTCCTTCACTGTCTCACAGAGGATATTACATGGTTCTTCCCTGAAGAACCTACTCTCTCCTCATTTCTAGATTGGATAACTGACCTTACCTTCCAAGGCACCCTGTGCAATTTCACCCCAGATAAAGTCCAGTTTTTTATGTTCATCCTCACCCTTTGCTTATTTGCTACTCCTACCCCCTCTCACCAACACCTACCCCGTCTCTTGCCATGCTACCTTCACCACACTCTCGACTCAGTTCCAACTAAACCAGTGTAACCCAGCTCTGCCAAGCAGCTGTTGGCTGTGCCTCTGTCTCGGACACCGCCTACACTCCATCCCTGTCCCCACACAAGACTGGATCCATACCAGAGTAACCTTTCACCCCCAATTTCAATTAGGAGGACTTTTTCAATATAATTTACAGCAACTAATACAACTCTCTAAATCCTTCACAGAACATAACAAACCTCCATCTCCCACTGGACAAGCAGTTCTGTTATTACGCCCATATCTCACCTCCCTTACTCCCTATATCAGTCAAGCTCAGCCTCTACTAAACCCCATCACCATACAAACAACTCTGCTCTCTCAGGCCCACTGTGCGTTCAGCGCCATTCCCCAACCAGCCACCACGTAGGCCACCTGCCCCAACGGTGTAACTTCACAACTCAAACCCTCCACTGATCATACCAACCAAAACATATACAAAACTACTCTACGCTTTTCAAGCCCCCCAGAACTCAATATCACCCTACTCCTTAATAAGAAGTCAGGCTCCTGCAATGGTAGACACTGTCCCTGCTTAAATCTCCATCCCTGGCTGCCTTCCTATGAAACCAACTCATCTAAAACTCAAGACTATCTCCTCCACCCATTCTTTACCAAGAACTCCTCTCACTGGATTCCGGTAGACACCAAACGCTTCTTACTGCACTGGGAAAATAAAGCACCGCAGGGTACTCAGACTCCTCTTAATGCACCTGCAGCCACTCACTGCAGCTGCACTCGCAGGGCTGGTAAAATAACAAATTTTCACATCTCTTCAACATACACAACCAATTCTGTCTGCCAAGCTAAGGTGTCTTCTTTTTATGCGGCACCTCCACCTATATTTGCCTCCCCACTAATTGGACTGGCACCTGTACCCTAGTATTCCTCAGCCTAAAAGTTAGTATAGCCCCAGGTAGCCAATCCTTATCCATCCCAGTCAGCACTCCTATCCAGCACCGCCAGGCGGTGCAGCTCATACCTCCGCCGTGGAACTAGGAGTAGCTACAGGAACTGCCGCTGTTGCAACAGGAACTGCCAGGTTTCCAACTCTCTCTCCTGCTACGGCTCCCTCTCCAGAGACCTTACAGACTATAGAGGACATGGCCAAGTCCATTTCTACCCTCCAAACACAAATAGATTCACGGGCTGCAGTTGTCCTCTAGATCCGCAGAGGCCTCGGTCTACTTACCGCTGAAAAAGGCGGTCTCTGCATCTTCGTAGACGAACAATGTTGTTTCTGTCTCAAGCAATCTAGAACAGTGCAAGATGCAGTCAAAAGACTCAAAGACCAAGCCCAAAAATGAAAAGAAAACAATGCTTCTGCCTGGCCCTCCTGGCCCGGCTGTCGGCTCCTGGGCCCCTTGGCTGCTTCCGCTCCTTCACGCTGCTATAACTCTCGTCCTCCTGTTGGTCTTTGGCCCTTGTCTCCTATGTCTTTTCACCCAGTTTTTGCAGAATCGATTACAAGCCTTTATCTGCAGCGCAATACAAGACATTATGGTATTCCAGGATTAGAACTTGCATGCCAGCCTCACCCAACCAGTGTCCCTACTCAGCATGAAGCAGCTAGAAATGAACCGCACCCCTTCTCCCTTTCTTTACATATATAACAAAAGGCTGGAATGTTAGGGTTGCAGCACAAGGCAAGCCCATAGACCCCTCCCCATTCTCCCCTGGTAAGCTGAGCTCACAACAAAAGCAGCCTCAAGCCTTGTAAACACCTGGGTTCCAGGATGTGGTCCCACCCAGCTCTCAAACCACTGATGGTGACCCAATTAGGCAGAATCTTAACACCTAAGAACCAAGATGCAGTTTTTCTTAGAATAGCACCAGCTACCTGGAAACCCCCTATATAACTCCCATAGTCTGCAGGCCAGGTTGCTGCCTTCGCTGCCTGTAGTGAGGCAGCTAGCCTGGCAGGTTGAAATAAACGTGCTAAACCTGACCCTGGGTCTGCCTCTCCATCCTTTAAGTCAACCTTACAGTTTCATTCTCCCCGTCACTTTTGGTACACCGATGAACTGTAGGTTTGGTCTTTTCATATCCCATATTTCTGGGAGGCTTTGTTCATTTCTTTTCACTCTTTTCTCTCTAATCTTGCCTTCTCTATTTCATTCAGTTGATCTTCAATCTCTGTTATCCTTTCTTCTGCTTGATTGATTTGGATATTGAAACTTGTGTATGCTTCATGAAGTTCTCGTGCTGTGTTTTTCAGCTCTATCAAGTCTATGCAGGTTATTCTAGTTAGCATTTTGTCTAACCTTTTTTTCAAGGTCCTTAGCTTCCTTGCATTGCATTAGAACATGCTCCTTTAGCTCAGAGAAGTTTGTTAATACCCATCTTCCGAAGCCTGCTTCTTGTCAGTTTGTCAAACTCATTCTCCATCCAGTTTTGTTCCCTTGCTGGTGAGGAGTTCTGGTTTTTGGAGATTTCAGCCTTTTGCACTGGTTTCTTCCCATCTTCATAGATTTACCTACCTTTGGTCTTTGAAGTTGGTGACCTTTGGATGAGGTCTCTGAGTGGACGTCCTTTCTGCTGATGTTGAAACTATTTTGTTCTGTTTGTTAGTTTCCCCTCTAACAGGCCCCTCTGTTGCAGTTCTGCTGGAGTTTGCTGGTGGTCCACTCCAGACCCCGTTTGCCTGGGAATCATCAGCAGGGGTTGCAGAACAGCAAAGAACGCTGCCTGTTCCTTCCTCCGGTAGTTTCATCCCAGAAGGGTACCCGCCAGATGGCAGCCAGAGCTCTCCTGTATGAGATGCTTTTCAGCCCCTGCTGGGAGATGTCTCTCAGTCAGGATACACAGGGGTCAGGGAGCCACCTGAGGAGGGAGTCTGTCCCTTATTAGAGCTTGAATGCTGTGTTGGGAGATCTGTTGCTCTCTTCAGAGCTGCTGGGCAGGAATGTTTAAGCCTGCTGAAGCTGTACCCCCAATCACTTCTTTTCCCAGGTGCTCTGTCCAGGAAGGTAGGGGTTTTATTTCTAAGTCCCTGATGGGCTGCTGCCTTTTTTCTGAGATGCCTTACCCAGCAAGAAGTGAGTCTAGTGACAGTCTGCCTCCAGAGTCCTTGCTGAGCTGCTGTGGGCTCCGCCCAGTTGCTCTGTAAATTTCCCAGTGACTGTTTACACAGGCAAGGTTATAACTGCCCATCGGAGCCACAGCAATGGCGGACACCCCTCCCTGCACCGAGCTCGACCATCCCAGGTTGAGCTCAGACTCCTGTTTTGGCTGTGAGAATTTCAAGCCAGTGGATCTTAGCTTGCTGGTCTTTGTGGGGGTGGGATCCACCAAGCCAGATCACTTGGCTCCCTGGCTTCAGCTCCCTTTTTCAGGGGAATGAGCAGTTCTGTCTCACTGGTGTTTCAGGCGCCACTGGGATATGAAAAAAAAAAAAAAACCTGCTGTGGCTAAAACGGCTACCCAGTTTTGTACTGGAAACCTGGGACACTGGTGGTATAGGCACGAGAGGGAATCTCCTGGTCTGGGGGTTGTGAAGACCATGGGAAAAGCACAGTCTCTGAGCCAGAGGGCCAGTGTGTCAGGAAAAGTCCCTAATGGCTTCCCTGGGCTAAAAGAGGGAGTTCTCCCACCTCTTGCAGCCTCCTGGGTGAAACGATGCCCCACCCTGCTTCAGCTTGCCCTCCTTGGGTGAATACCCACCGTCTAACCAGTCCCAATGAGATGAACCTGGTACCTCAGTTGGAAATGCGGAGATCACCTGGCTTCTGCGTTGCTCTCACTGGAAACTGCACATGGGAGCTGTTCCTATTCAGCCATCTTGGCAGAAGCCCCTGTTACACTTTTATATATAGTGGCGGGAAGGTGATGGTGATTGTTCAGGATGGTTAGAGGGTGTATCACATTAGAGTTTTCATCCTTTTATTTCCATCTTAATTTGGATGGCATAAAGCAGCATGTATGAACAAATGCTCAATTGTATCACAGTATCCAAAGTAAATGGCTGTGGTAGGCAGAATGACACCTCCTACCCAAAAAAGATGTCTATGTCCTAATCTCCAGAACCTGTATGTTACCTATGTAACAAAGTGGGGTTTGGGAGGGATTAAGTTAGGAGTCTTGAGACGGGGTTATCCCAGATTCTCCAGGAGGGCCCAACATAATCATAGAAGTCCTTATAAAAGGGAAGCAGGCAGGTCAGAGTCAGAGAAGTGGACATGATGTAGAAGCAGAGGGCAGAGAGAGACAGAAACGTGAAGATTCTACACACTGACTGCAGATGGAGGAAGGGGCCAGGAGTGAAAGGGTGCAGACCACCTCTGGAGGAAGCTGGAAAGGGTCAGGAAACAGATTCTCCTCTAGAGCCTCCTCAAGGAACATAGTCATGCTGGTTTTATGACTTCTCACTTCCGGAAGTGCAAGATAATAAATATATGTTGCTTTAAACCACATGTAATATATATGGCAATTTGTTACAATGGCAATAGGAAACTAATATAATAGTTTCATATAAAACAAGGTCTAGCAGGTTGCTCTCTATGCAGAAGTCATGACCTGGCTCCACTTGAAATGATAAGGCCATGGCTTGTTGAGATTTCATGAGAGGAGATCAACAGTCCTGGAGGTTGGCTCTGTCTTCTAACTGTGGCCCCAGGAAGGCAAACAAACCTTTGGAAGACACAGCCACACTGAAGCTCTTGCACAAATCTGTCCTATCTGATGGGAAGCGGGAGCAGATACAGGAGACTTGCTGTGGCACTATTTAAGAGTCTCTGCTTTTCTGTGACTTATGGCACTGGGCACTTTGGACACTTGCAGAATCTGCTATGTAGGAAACTAATATCCTGACAAGGGACAATGAAAACAGAGCACAGGACCTGTATGTCTAAGCAGCTGAGATATTTTTGCTATCTCCAGACTGCTGTTGTTCTACTCAGCCAGGGCAAGTGTTTGGTGCTAAGTCAAAATAGCCTGGTGTCCAATCAGTATGACCACTTTATTCCTAAATTGTGATTGCTGGTTCCTTGTTTATTCACTTACTCATCCACTTACAAGGCATTTCTTAAGCACCCACTCCATGCATATAGTGTATTGGAGATAATCAAGTCTTATCCCTGCTATCAAAAAGGTGTCAGGCTAGAGAGGGAGACAGAAGATCAGGTCCTCAGTTACAGTTCATTCTTGTGAGTTCTGTGAGAGGCATGCAGAGGTGCTGCAGAAACCCAGAGCCCTGGACTGGAGCAAGCTGGGGAGTAGGCTGGCAAGGGAGGGAGGAAGGGAAGGCTTCCAGAGGGGATGTCATTGGAGTGTCATCTTTAAAGATCAGAAGGAGCTAACTAGACAGATGGTGGGGCAAGGAGGCGAGAGAGGGCGGGGAGAGCAGTCCATAAGGAGCGAGCCACAGGGGCAAAGGCAGAATCCTCCGAGGCACCCCACTTGAGGACAGCAAGATACCTGATTATAGAAGGCAGCGTGCTGGAGTTCTGTCTGGCAATAGGGAGGCCAAGCTTCTAGGCCCACTCGGCCATTAGTTGTCAACTGTGAATCAATGAACCTTTTTCCAGGCCTTGATTTTTTTTTTTCTAAAAAAGAAAAACAAAGAGGGCTTTAAACTTTAAAAGATTGTCCTTCATATCCTGTTCATAGCATAATGCTGTTTATCTCCAATACCTTCTAATTCTATGAAAAATGAGCAGTATTTAGTTGGGAGAGATATGAGACTTACTATTTTATATTCTCATCAGTGATCTCTCCCATGGTCAGTTGTTAGCCTACCACTAAAGCTTGTATGTGGGTTTGTTATTGTCCCTTTGGGTCAGCAAGGTTTATTTTTTTTTCAGTGAACACAGATTATTGGTATCTCCTTTGCATAGTCTCCAGACGTATGACAGTGTTTACAAGACAAGCGAGGCCTATTTCTTCATGATAATTAGTAAATTACCACCCCCAGTGCTAGTTTTTCAAGAATGTTCTTGTTAGGTATAAAGAATTTTTTTGTTGCGGTGTACATTATCCTACCCAATAGCTCATACAGAACATTAAGTTCAGGTGACTTAATAATTAAGGCATGGTGGGGGAGCAGGACAGGGAGAAGCCAATGCTATAGGAATAAATTGGATAATTTGAAGGTGTCCCCAACTAACAGAATATGGTCCACTGAGAGTAATGTCACAGTCACATGAATATAGAGGAAGAAATATAATGCCACATAATGAGAAATTATGGGTTTAAGATAACAGCACATGTGGCTTAATAGGACATCTAAAATAAGTCGATCATGCGTCAGTAACAAAGCATTCCAGAAAAAGGTAGTACAGTTTTCCTGATGCCTGAAGACTAGTAGGTGGGTTATGAATGAGCCTCCATTCCCTGGAGCAGTTGGGGCAATGCTCCTGGAAGTCTTGGCATCTGGTTTGGACTTCAGCACCTTAGTGTGGGGCGGTGGGGTGGGGATGGTTAATGGGTACAATAATATAGTTAGACAGAATGAATACGATCTAGTATCTGATAGCACAGCACGGTAACTACAGTCAACAGCAATTTACGATACATTTAAAAATAACTAAAAGAGTATAATTGGATTGTTTGTAACACAAAGAAAGGATAAATGCCTGAGGTGATGGAATACCCTATTTACCCTCATGTGATCATTATGCATGGCAAGCCATATCAAAATATCTCATGTACCTTATAAATATATCTACCAACTATGTACCTGCAAAAATTAAAAACAGAAAAGTAACAAATGTCAATCTAAGTGGCATAGATTTGTATAGAAATACGTATTATACTTAATTTTAAAAAAAAGCAACACTTAGGATTTTGAAAACTGAACAGTTCCTGAATGCCTACTTTAAGTGTGGGGCAGCATGCTACAGCCTTTACACTCGTGTCTTATTGGGGAGGGCTCATGAAGAGAAACCACTGGAGAAAAAAAAGGATGGTGAGGAAAGGGCAAAGAAGCTTTGAAAATTTTACCAAGAGGATAAAAGGTAGGAATCTGACAATCACCTTGCTGTATATGAAAGCACGTGATGATTCTCTCCTATTTTTTTCTTATTTATTTTTCATAGCTAGAGACGGGGTCTTGCTCTGTGGGCCAAGCTGGTCTCCAACTCCTGGTCTCAAGCAATCCTCTGGCCTTGGCCTCACAAAGTGCCAGGAGTGCAGGCATGGACCACCATGCCCAGCCTCTTCCCTATGGTATAAAAGGAAGGGAACTAAGGGGAAATTTGCTTTAAAAGGCAGCTGGAAGACTGAGGGTTATTAACTGATATATCAAAACATGGATTGTGTAATTTTTCATGAGGGTACTATTTTAAAATAGGTATGCATTTGTCTGCCCTAGAGTCGGAATTGGAAAAATAGATAATATGACTGGGTTTCCTTTAACTAACTGATGTCATATCTAATTCAAAAAGTACTTGTCCCTTGGAGAAAGCACTATTGCTTTTCTGTGCTCTCAAAGTCTACAGGTAAACGGTTGTGAATACATCTCTAACTTGACAATCTCCAAGAAAGCTATGACATTCCCAAATAAGCTACTGTAATATTCTGTTTTGCAGATTTGTATCTGCTTTTCTACTTTTAAATTTTTGATGTATTTTCTCTAGAAAACTCCCTATCAAAAAAAAAATCTAACTCTATCCAATTAATACTCTCTCTGATGTTGAAAAATCAAATTCTAAATTCCTATGGGCAAACTTTTAACTATCGAAATTGTAAATTACTGGATACTGTGAAGCTTTTCAGTATCTCACTTTATGGATGTCTCTTAAATTCTGTCACACCCAGCCTCTATGATAATGAATTTGTCTGGATTGTTTTATCTTTGCTATTGTTATTAGTGTTGTTTTTAATGTAGAGAGAAATTTCTGTCAAAAATGTGGCACAAAAATTTAAATTCCTTCAAGTTCTTTTTCTGGACAGTCTTCTAAAGAAAGCTGGTTTTGTTTTTTGGTTTTTTTTCCTCCAACAGCTAAATTTAGAGTTTCAGCCCTTCTGTCTGTTGAGTAAATAGCTTTCCATGAATTAAAACTAAATCCCTTCCCTAGAACAGCTTTCTAGAGGAAGAGCATTTTGTCCTGACACAGTGTGTCTTAGGTTTCCCCTGCAACATCCGAAAACCTCAGAAGCAGTTTTAGATGCAGCATATTTGCCTCCCGCTACTGTAATAATTACAGTAACATCCTTGCATTTTCTGCATGGCCTAGCAATGATTAGATTTTTACTGGAGGCTGCTTGGATTTTTTGTTGTTGTTGTTAATTCCTCTGTGGTTTTTTTTGTTTTTGAAAAAAAAAAAAGAATTAACAATGGAATACCAACATTTCTGCTGTTTTCTAGCTTTATAAGGAGATTGTCTATTTACAAAAGGAGCACCCAGTGAATTGGCACAAGAACTATGCCATCGCCTGCGAGCGGATGCTGCGCCTTCAGGCAAGAGATGTAGACCCTGAAGTCCTCTTATCTGAAACCATCAAACATTTTCGTCTGTACTCTCAGAAAGCACGGAATGATCCACAGCACGCTGATATTTTAGGTGCTATAAAGCACCTAAGGAAAGAACTGCAAAGTCTGAGAAATAGGAAAAACATCTGAGACAGCAAAATATGAAAAACCTGCTCGTCATTCAGCTTCCAAACTTCTGAAGTCCAGAAGTTTTTCCTTCAAGAAAAGAAACTGCATAAAAACATTTAAAACTAAGTCATCTCCCAGATATAAGTAACATGGTCCAGCAGTACTGTTTCATGGGGTGTTGAGTGACTAAGATCTCCCATTTATGCAAAATTCTGTTTATCCCATGTTACCAAATTAACATTTCAGTGAGAAGCTTTTGAAAAGTCTTCTGACTTCCAGTCTTTCACCAGATGACTGTGCTTGATTAGACTCTAGAAGAGGATGAACTATTTTCATATAACTAAATATTGACCACGAACTGTTTAAGGGCCATGCTTATTGGGATCAGTTTTAAAGGTTAAATTTTTCTGATAGTAATACCAGACCAAAGACATTCTCTGTTTTCTGGAAAAGAAAAAAAAAAAAAGAATGAATCTTGTTAGGCTTTAGGTGAGAGTACATTTTTTTACAAAGTAGCTATAATTGTTACATAGTCTTACACTTCAAGCTAAACACCCAATGGGTGATATTTTGAAAAAAGTTAGTGTTTTACTGTCTTAGATAGTTCTCTGAAATAAAAAAAAAACTAATTTGATGTTTGCTTCTTTCAGTTGCAGAAACTGATTTGCAAGTAGAAAGGATTTTGCATTTACTTAATTTTATATTTATGTTTTACTTCTATTTGGACTCAGAGATCTAGGCCCAATAATTAGTAGGCTCCTGCTGCCAAAATGCAAAGGGGGAAAAAAAAGGCAGGGACTGGTGGGGGGATGGGGAAGTGGCTCAATAAATTCATTTCGGTTACAAGCATCTTTTATACATATTACTAAAGAGAACATAGTAAGAAATGCAAATAATAGTTCTTTATTTTATTATGACAGTTAATTAATAGCAACCTGTTTTAATGAATAAAGTCACTCAGAGTCCTTCAGCACTTCCTAAGTAGAGGCCAGAATCTGTAGAGCTGCTTTTCCCCCCAATTGTATAGCTCCTAGACTCCAAGCACTGTGTAGGCCCCTGTATAGAAATGCTCCCTAATGAAGAGGGAGGGCTAGAAGCTTGTCTGCATTCAAAGATCACTGGTGAGTCATTCAGCAAGAAAAGGCCCCTTACCAGGAATAGTCACAGTTCCGTGGCATTGTACTAGCAAAAGGGGCTGATCAAAGGTCTCCTGTGGAGCTTGCATGGTTCCCTTTCATACTACGACCATAATTAAAACCACTAATTCTCTTTTAAAATGCTGCAGGATGCCATGTAGGCATCTGTCTGGAGTGTCCTTTGTGATGTCATAAGCTGTTAAGGACCAGTGCCGAGGGCTTTTGAGTGAAATGCCAGTCATGAAGGTGCTTCAAGACAAGGGTGCCTCTAAAAGCTTGACAGGGCCTTGACTGCACAATTCGAGCTGAATTTGCCCCTTGTCAGCTGCCAGTAAATAAATCTCAAAGGGGGAAAAGCTGAAGTTTCATTACCTGATCCATGGGGCTTTGTTGGTTTTGGCATCACACAGGGGAAGCTCTTGCCCCTCCATTCTCTGGATTTGAAGATGTCCATTGGAGCCTGCAGTGCCTGGACAGGGTTCAGAGCGGAACCTTTTGAAGAGTGTCAATAGTTGTAACAGTTCAGCTGTTAGGAAGACAAATAAATGGAGGAGCTCATTAATCCGCTTTTGGCTCTCAGTGCCTTTTGCCCTTTTATCACAGCCTTATTAGGCTCCTACTCATCTTGAACCAGAAAAAAATGAATTGAAGTTGTTGAGTACTAATTGGCAAAGACTTTTAATCATGGGCCAAGAACTTTCACTGACTTGAAAGTAACTTCTCCACAGGGAAGAACCAAAAACCTGGTTTACCTTAAAACAAAAACCTGTTGGAGTTCAGCATGGTGTAAAAATGTAAGGAAGTGTTGATAAATTGTCTAAGTTTATCCATTTGAAAGAAATTGTGTAAGATTATATTCTTTTTTCTTTTTTTTAAAAAAAAAGTACAATAAAATTCAGACATGCCTTAGGAAAGCATTGTCTGTTGGCTCAGAAAAGAGTGCACACATATGTGTGGTGGTCGTGTTTGTTTATGAACACCTACACACAGGTATGTGACTATTCATCTCTGCATCTACATATGCATGTGGTGTTTGAGGAACCTTATTCAAAGTGATATTTCCTATTAGTAGCCTTAAGAATGACAGATGAAGACCTCTCCGCTTTAAAAAAATTTTTTAAATATGTATCTGTACTGTGGAGATACATGTATGGCTGAATGTGCTTTGTGTATAGATTATTGTCAAATGGTACACAGATTATTTCATATGTGTCCAACAATGGCTTTGGGCCACTCTCCCTTAGAGAAACCAATGATATGGTAGCCCAGAATAGATAGAATCTTCATGATTTAAGTTTCTATAAACCATGGGTAAATGAAAACCTAGTACCCTGAGCTGAGATTTAGAGATGTTGGGCTTCATTCCCAGATCAACTACTTTGGAGAATCCTTTCCTTTCTATTAGATGAGGTTAAACAAGTTGCTTTCTTTTTCTTTCCCTTAATTTCCTTGGCCAGTGTACAGACACCATAAAATATGATGAAAGGGGTTTCCTGTAGTCTGACCCCCGACATTGAGGAGACTGTGATGGAGGTAACTTCTCATGCAGGATTTGGCCAGTGTTCTCCTAGCAGTGTCCCAGGAGTGCCATGGGTTGGCAGGATGACAGGAACCCCACAAAGCCAACTTCTGCCTGGACTTTGGCCTGAGGAGCCAGTGGGAGCCAGTGAAACTGTCTGCCTCTCCGCATGGTTCAGGGCCCTGCCGCCCTGGTACCAAGGCTGATACGCACCAGTGGGCAAGTGTGGCGCCCATGTTATCTGACTAACCCCTGAGTGGACCGCACTCCCTGTGCCTCCCTATTCCCTTTGATGGGGGTATGCTGGTTCTTGGTATTGACTTGCCTTTTTTTGTTGTTTTTTAAAAGGACCCATTTTTTAAAAATGCTTCTATTACTCAAAATGTAGCCAAAATAGAAAGGAATCAATTACTAGTGTATTATTTTAAAAGCTCCAAACAGAAATTGTGAAATGTTATTTCTGCTCATATTCTTAGTGTTTTATTTTGGTAGAGCCATAATGTTTAGCCTTTACAATATTTAAATAAAGCCATTTTGAGTGTTCAGATTATTTTTATGATACCCTGCTGATACCTTTAAGTCATCAGGCTAGGATATGAATAGTAGTTTTTTATGTCTTAAAAGTGAAATATTGTGAATCTTTAATCATAGTTCTCATCAATATCCCTCAGAATTTTTAAATGTTAATGCTGTAATATTTAGGAGGAAATTGTCTACCAAAGGTTGAAAAACAAAGGAATCCTATTAGTCTGACTTCTGGTATGTTTTACTTAAAATTCTGTTCCAGCTGGCTTCAAGTCTTATGATTAGGTAGAGAAAACAACTTCAACCCAGTAAGAGATTCACATTTTGTTGTGAATGCAAAACCATTCTAATGCTGATACAAACAAGTAATGTTTCCAGGGATTCTGGGAACATCTGAAGGCCAAGATCTTGGCACAGCATTACAGAGCAAACAAGGAGCTAAAGCTTTAGCAGTGATCATATTCAATGAAGACATCATTGTCAGTACCCTCTAAAGGTCTGTTTGATTTGGATCAGCACAGACAGTGTTTTTAAAACAGCCCCAGGAATAGTACAGAGTGCTTACCCAGCTATAGAAAATTAAACAGGAATATATCCTGAAAAGGGGGTTTTTCAGGGGAACAAAAACATCTGATTGCTCTTCAACAATGTAACATACATTCGATGGAAATTGTATGTATTAGTAAGATTAGCTCATGCCATATTGGAAAAAAAAAAGGGTGATGCCACATGAGAAGGACAAGTAGTAGCAGTTCCAACACTGTAAATGTGAAGCCAACAATTTTTGGCCTGAAAGTGGAGTTCTCTGACTCTTTGCTGCAGATCCACAGTTAGGGGTGATGGTTAATTTTCAATGCAGACATTGTGGTAATATTAGAAAGTTGGGTTGACAAAGTTGAGAAAGTTACATGATAAAGGTCAAGACACAAAGGCACATAATTGGGCCATACTCCTATCCCAGTGATCCAACATCACAAAGCAACGGCAGAGTGGCAAGTCTTCTTGTACATAGTTGCCTTTGGATGAGGATAAAAGTATAATAAAAGATAAATAGAAATAAGCCAAATTTAAGCTTTAACTCTTTCAAAAGTTTAATTGTTTAGGATTTGTTATAATTCTCATATAAGAAGTATGGGGTGATGTACAATAGATGAAAATGGTATTTTTTTTTTTTTGAGATGGATTCTCATTCTGTCTTCTAGGCTGGAGTGCAGTGGCTTGATCTTGGCTCACTGCGACCTCTGCCTCCTGGGTTTAAGCAAGTCTTCTACCTCAGTGTCCCAAGTAGCTGGGACTACAGGCGTGCACCACCATGCCCGGCTAATTTTTTATTTTTAGTAGAGACGGGGTTTCACTGTATTGGTCAGGCTGGTCTCGAACTGCTGACCTTGTGATCTGCCCACCTCAGGCTCCCAAAGTGTTAGGATTACAGCTGTGAGCCACCATGCCTGGCCGGAAATGGCGTAAAATCTTTTTATTATTAAGTTCATCGTATAATAAACATTGCAAACTAGTAAATGGAGATTATGTCCTGTTTTTAAAATAACAGTCATAATCATCTATTTAGAAGTGTTACCTAAAAGTATTTCTTGGAATGTTACATTTTAAAGAAGGTACTTGATATTTTTCTCAGCTCAGTGAAATACTCCCTTAGGTAGTTGAACTGTTGAAGGTACAATACCAGTGGTTGTTCACATATAAAAGTGTGTGTGATTAAAACTGAAAGGGGAACACTGCTCAGAAAATCAGACCCAGTTTTCTCATCCTTGGATTATGGTGTTATGGGACCTAAATGAATCACCCATTACCCTGGATGCTTGCATATTATCTAAGACACAAGAATTCAGGGCCAGGAGTGATGGCTCATGCCTGTAATCCCAGCAGTTTGGGAGGCCAAGGCAGACAGGTCACTTGAGGCCAGGAATTCAAGACCAGTCTGGTCAACATGGCCAAACCCTATACCTACTAAAAATCCAAAAATTAGCCGAGTATAGTGGCACACATACGTAATCACAGCTACTTGAGGCTGAGGCATGAGAATCACTTGAATCTGGGAGGTGGAAGTTGTAGTGAGCTCAGATCATGCCACTGCTTTCCAGTCTGGGCCACAGAGTAAGACTATCTCAAAAAAAAAAAAAAGAATTCAAAAAAGAAAGCATTCCCCATGATGCCCTGGCTTGCCAGAGCCTGAACTAAAAAACTGTAATAGTGTGTCCATTGAGGATTTTGAGGCTAGGGTAAAAGATGGAAAGAGTAGAATCTACTTATAGTGTCTTTCCTCAAAATAGGTTTTGGAAAGAAGAGAAACACAATTGTTTTATTTTTAACCATGCCTTTAAAAGTTATTTTAGGCCTGCATGGTGACACATGCCTGAATCCCAGCACTTTTGGAGGCTGAGGCAGGTGGCTCACTTGAGTCCAAGAGGTTAAGACCATCCAGGGCAACGTGGTGAAACCTCATCTCTACAAAAGAAATACAAAAATTAGCCGGGCCAGGTGGCATGCACCTGGAGTTCCAGCTACTCAGGAGGCTGAGGCAGAAGGATCCCTTGAGCCTGGGAGGCGGACATTGAAGTGAGCTGTGATTGCACCACGGCACTCCAGCTTCGGTGACAGACTGTCTTAAAAAAAAAAAAGTTATAAAAAAAAATCGAGGGCTTTTAAAAAAGTACTCTTGCAAAAGCTGTAGAAACTTTAAAGAGGATTCTTTATAAATGGAAAATGATCTATTTATCAAAAAGCTAGGGTTGATTGTTAAAAGCCAGTCTAACAGGTGAAAGAAAGTTTTCAAAAAAGCTCATTCTTAGAAACATAAAAAACTAGAGTTCAATTTATGCACAGCTTAAAACAAGCAAGTTCACTGATAGAGAATACTCGTACTGTTTTTATTTAGAATGTCATAATTTTCCACTAAAATTATAGCATATTCATTCAACATGTGGATTGTATCTACACAGTTAAGTTTCTCTTTCAGTGATTAGAATTTTAGCCATTAACCTATGCAGTCACCTGTATCCACCTGGAGGCCGTTCGTCCACTTGCAGGATTGTGCTTATTTAGACTGATTGTCAAACTGTGGGTCATGAAGTCAGCGGAGTGGGACTTGACCAGCTTTTTCTTAGCGAAATAGAATTAAAAATACCACAATGGACTGGGTGGGGTGGCTCATACCTATAATCTGAGCACTTTGAGAGGTCGATCACCTGAAGTCAAGAGTTCAAGACCAGCCTGGCCAACATGGCGAAACCCCGTCTCTACTAAAAAACACAAAAATTAGCCAGGCGTGGTGGCGGGCGCCTGTAATCCCAGCTACTCAGGAGGCTGAGGCAGGGAGAATTGCTTGAACCCAGAGGTGGAGGTTGCAGTGAGCCAAGATCATGCCACTTTAGCCTAGGCAACAGAGCAAGACTCCATCTCAAAAAGAAGAAAAAAAAAATGCATTCAAGGTAACAAGGGTAAGTATTATTTCATGGAACCTTCAGTTTCATGTGTGTGTATGCACATATGGATGTGTGTATAACATGTCATACTTGTGTATGTAAAGACATTGATAAATGTGTATACTGAGTCACAATATGAAATGTATTCATTGTAGATCATAGTAAAAAATAAATTTGAAAGTCACTGGTTTAGAAGAATTTAACAGCAGGCTGGGTGTGGTGGCTCACATCTGTAATCCCAGCACTTTGGGAGGCCAAGGCAGGTGGATCATTTGAGGTCAGGCATTCAAGACCAGCTGGGCAACATGGCAAAGCCCCATCTATACTAAAAAGACAAAAATTAGCCAGGCATGGTGGCACACCCTTTTATCCAAGTCACTCAGGAGGCTGAGGCTCAAGAATTGCTTGAACCTGGGAAGTGGAGGTTGCAAGTGAGCCAAGATCACGCCACTGCACTTCAGCCTGGGTGACAGAGCGCGACTCTGTGTCAAAAAGAAAAAAAAAAAAAAAAAACACCAAAAAGGTTAGTAAGGGATCATCCAGTGTTAACTGTCACAACTAATCTAATTTAAGAAACAAAGAAACTGAGGTCTATACTAAACAAATGACTTGATTAATGTCACGAAGCTAGGTAGTAACAGCACTGAGACTAGAACATAAGCTTCTTGGCTCAGCCTGGTAGTTTTCCCATTTCAGTCCCAGTTGTATGAAACCAGCTACATTCCACCATCAACTCTCTGGCACATTAAAGTCCTCAAGTAATGCAGCCATTTTAAAATTAGGATAAACTTGACTAGAGGTAAATGATGTGTGAAATCACCTATGTTGCAGGAAATTGTTGAAAAACCATACATTGAACTGTCCCCTCTCCTTCAACCCTCCAGAATGTAATTTTTCCCCTTTACTTTTAGACAGGGATAGCTGTATCCCTGGCTTTTTGCCTGAGAATTTCTCTACCCTCTCTGGACTTAAGAATATATACCCAAATTAAAAGGTTTTAGTGTGACAAGAAAAAATTCACTTTGAAATCCAGGAACTTATTAGCATAAATTACATTCCAGCTGAATCAGCTGCTAGAAGCTCAATTTGAAAAATGTTGCACTAGTTTATATATTTCTTCCCCCTAAGTAGACATCAAAACACAATCATATTTTTATATTTTGGAGAAAGAAATATGTCCCAGCTCCACTGGAATTAGACTTTACCTTCCAGAAACGGAGCCCACCCAGGGCTGGTATTCATGATTCTTCTCTTTGGTTTAGCCCCTTTATTTAAAATGCTAAATGTCCACAAGGCAGAAACCTCTTTGAAGACCTAGGTGTCTGATTTTCTAAATGTGAACCTTACATTTTCAATGTGTAGGTGACAGTGATTTCTCTCAAATTTGACTCTTGGTTCATATGTATGATTTGTGAAAGTATATACCGTAGTAAAAATAGTAGTAATAGCTGTTACTATAACAATCTTGGTGACATTTGTTATCCACTGAATTGCTTCACCTAAATTTCCTGCATTTACTCTCAGAATTAGAAGTAATTTGGCCCTTCCTATTTAGGAGGCAAATCAGTTTGGTGCCTCTGATGAAATGAAAACCCCCTTCTGATGTGACCACACAGAACATGCTATATGCACTTTGTGCATTTGATGAAGATATATAGATGACCTGTTTCACAGGGTTGGCTTTTACTAGGACAGGACTTTTCCTCTTTCACGTGTCCCTTGCTGCATAGTTGATTTAAAGCGCCTAAACCTGGTAAATACATGAGCTCACTTGTACCAAGAAAATGTGTGAACCTATACAAGAAAAGAATTTTATTTTATGGGATCGCATAAAATCCTGTAATTGTGCTTATATTGTCATGTGAAACGTGACCTGCTTATAATTTGGATGCAAAAGAGATTCTATTTTCCTTTTTTATTATCATGCACCTGGATTAAGTCAACACCTTAACACCTTCATCTCATAAATCTCCCATAGCCATGTGCTATCTCCTGTGGGAAGTCACTATGACTTCCCTCCCAGGAAGAGGGATAACTCTAGTTTACATTGCTTGCACAAAGAAGCACATGCAAGGATGTGGGTCTGGAGTGATCATTTTTCCCCTAAAAGAGCAAAGAGCCGGACCAGTGGCTCACACCTGTAATCCCAGCACTTTGGGAGGCCAAGGTGGGTGGATCAAGAGGTCAGGAGATCGAGACCATTCTGGCCAACATGGTGAAACCCTGTCTCTACTAAAATACAAAAAATCAGTCGGGCGTGGTAGTGCACACTTGTAGTCCCAGCTACTCGGGAGGCTGAGGCAGGGGAATCACTTGAATCCAGGAGGCGGAGACTGCAGTGAGCCGAGATCGCGCCACAACACTCCAGCTTGGTGACAGAGCGAGACTCCATCTCAAAAAAAAAAAAGCAAAGAGCGGAAACTAAGTTCTTTCCAGAACATAGGCTTTTTCTGGATTGCACCAGAAGCACTGTATAGTCTAGTGATTATACTCCCAGCTCTGTCACTTCCTAGCTGTGTGACTTGGAGTAAGTTTTTAAAGTTCTGTGTGGGCCAAGCACAGTGGTTCACGCCTGTAATCCCACCACTTTGGGAGGCCAAGATGGGAGGATTGTTTGAGGCCAGGAGTTTGAGACCAGCCTGGGCAACACAGTTGAAACCTCATCTCCACAAAAAAATTGTTAAAAATTGCCAAGCTTGGTGTTGGGTGCCTGTGGTCCCAGCTATTCAGAAGGCTGAGGTGAGATGATCGCTTGAGCCCAGGAGGTTGAAACTACAGTGAGCTGTATTTGTGCCACTGCATTCCAGCCTGGGCAACCTAGTGAGGACTTATCTCAAAATAAAAAATAACAATGAAGTTCTGTGTGCCTTAATTTCCTTTTCTGTGGAATGGAAATATAATACACTGCCTCATGATGTAGCTACAAGAATGAAAAAGAATAATATTTATGAAGTGCATTGAACAGTGCCTAGTATAGACCAACTGCAAGTAATGTTCACTGTTTGCATTAGTATGCCAGAAATAATAGTTCTTCTCGACCCAGCACAGTGGCTCATGCCTGTAATCTCAGCACTTTGGGAGGCCAAGGTGGGTAGATCAGGAGGTCAGGAGTTCAAGACCAGCCTGGCCAAGATGGTAAAACCCCATCCTTACTAAAAATACAAAAATCAGCCAGATGTGGTGGCAGATGCCTGTAATCCCAGCTGCTCAGAAGGCTGAGGCAGAGAACTGCTTAAACACAGGAGGCAGAGGATGCAGTGAACCAAGATCATGCCATTGCACTCCAGCCTGGGTGACAGCGCAAGACTCCATTCAAAAAAAAAAAAAAAAAAACTTTATCTACCTTCTGCTTCTCAGTACAATAAATGTTCAAAGCCTCCTGGTACTTAGTCTCTCTCTCGTATGTTTAAAAACGTCTTTACTAAATATGCATCTGGAAATTTTAAATAATTCCATTTAAATTACAATGAAACTTATAAATAAGTTATTTAAATTATATGAGTACCTGGGAATTAGAAGAGAGTAACCAAAAAGCACTAAGCAGTTGAAGAAATGAAATCAGTCCCAATAATAAGGAAAACACATCTCAATCTGTGCACACGCCTGCACACATACAAAGTAAAAATCATGTGCTCACAACTCATTTTCATGAGACCTCATTACCATGACTGTCCTTCCCTCTTTCTACTGGCTTCCCCAAACCATGGCCCATCTGGAAGGAGGCATCTGTATTATCTCCTCCTCTTCCCAAACTTAGATTTCACCATTTATACATTTGATCTCAGTCTACCTTCCCCTTCTCCTACTACAACAAAGGGTAGGCTTTGTCGGTCCCAGGGACTTAGAGAACAGTCTCCCATCAGCTCAGCTGCTGCAGAGGCTTAGAGGACTCACGGGGGCAGAAAGCTTGCACTTCAGAGCACAGGGTCCCTGCTGGACATTCAAAAACATCCTGGGGGATAGGGTCATAGGTCAATGAGCTGGGGTGAGTGGAAAAGCCAAGAGCATGTTTTGTAAATGAGCACCCCATTTATTCACTTCTTTATTAATTTTTTGAAAACAGAAGTGAAGTCTTGTGATGTTGCCCAGGCTGGTCATGAACTCCTGGGCTCAAGCAATCGTCTCACCTCAGCCTCCCAAAGTGCTGGGATTATAGGCATAAGCCACCATGCCCAGCCCATTCCCTTATTTTTAGTACATTTAATCAATAAGTATTTTTGAGTTTCTACAATGTGCCAGGCCTGAATACAAGGTTTTCAGAAGGGAGCCAGATAAGGGCCCTGTCCCCTACAGAGCTTCCATTCCAGAGGGGGAGAAAGCCAAAATGCAAGTCTGAAAATCTGCCCAAGGATCTTTTTTCACCACTACTACATTCTACCCAACCAAGGAATCAAACTCAAACTTACTTTCTCATTGTTAAAAGTGATGCTTCCAAAATGTTTACCACCACCCGCTCAACACAAGTTAACAAGTTTCACACCTGTCAAGATGTCTGCATCTCATTCTTGGGCTATCTGGAGCCCTGCTGAATCCACAAAGGGCTTCACTGGACCCCGAAATGGTCGTTAGACCACACTATTGTTTTGACACATCTCTCCCCACTTCCTGTCCCACACCAACATGCACAATTCTCTGCTTTCCTTAGCTACCCTTTATCCTTCTGCTGGTCTCAGCCACATTGGATTTAAAAAAATTTGTGGCCAGATGCAGTGGCTCATGCCTGTAATCCCAGCATTTTGGAAGGCTGAGGTGGGCAGATCATGAGGTCAGGAGTTCAAGACCAACCTGGTCAATATGGTGAAACCCCGTCTCTACTAAAAATACAAAGATTAGCTGGGTGTAGTGGAGCACACCTGTAGTCCCAGCTACATGGGAGGCTGAGGCAGGAGAATCGCTTGAACCCGGGAAGTGGAGGTTGCAGTGAGCCGAGATTGTACCACTGTACTCCAGCCTGGCAACAGAGCAAGACTCTCTCTAAAAAAAAAAAAAAAAAAAAAAAAAATTGTGTTGTCTACCTGTGGCAAAGAAATATTCCCACCTTATCCATTACCACCATAACAGAAAAAGGAGGCAAGAGGTAATAAAAGTGTGTCCCCTGCCCTTCAGCTTGGTGCCTAACTCTCCTTTAAGCTACCACTCAAATTTCTAGGGAGATGTTGCTCTCACTCAGGCTCTCATCCCATGCCCCTGCTTAGCTTTGTTGCTAGGAAAGTGGGCCCACTTCCACAGAGCAATGAAGAGAATCACTGCTTCTGTAGCATTCTTGCCAAAAATATATAACCGCAGTTTAGCGTGTTTGTTTGTTTTTGAGACAGAGTCTTGCTCTGTCTCCCAGGCTGGAGCACAATGGGGCAATCTCAGCTCACTGCAAACTCCACCTCCCAAGTTCAAGTGATTCTTGTGCCTCAGCCTCCCGAGTAGCTGGGATTACAGTGCCCACCACCATACCTGGTTAATTTTGCATTTACAGTAGAAACAGAGTTTCACCATGTTAACCAGGCTGTTCTCAAACTCCTGACTGCCCGTCTCAGCTTCCCAAAGTGCTGAGATTACAAGCATGAGCCACCAAAGCCGGCCTCAATTTCATCATGAGAAAACATCTCAGAAATCCAAATTGAGAGACAGCCTACAGAATACCTGACCAGTACTCTTCAAACATGTTAGGGTTATGAAAGACAAGAAAAGACAGAGTGTCATGAACTTAAGGAGACTAGAGACAGGACAGCTACGTGCAGTGTGGGATCCTGGATTGGATCCTAGGACAGAAAAACACTATTGTTAGAAAGAGTGGTGAAATCTGAATTTAAATCTATAGTGTGGTTAATAGTATTTTACTTAATGTTAAGTTTCTTGGTTCTGAGCAGTACGTAAGACATTAAGGCTAGTGAAGTTGGGTGAAGGGTAGACAGGAACTTTCTCAACTATTGTTGCAACTTTTCTGTAATTCTAAAACTAGGAATAAAAGAGGGTTTTGGGGGTGTTTTTTTTTTTTTAAATTTTAAAAGCAAGGCACTCCTTTCCTCCCTTACTCCTCGTCATTCTCTGTTAACTATTGCTTTAGGCCTGGAGAAAAACAAAAGATGGAACAGTGGTCTTTATGACTTGGGTGCACCAATGATCAAGGAGACACAAGCCCTAAGGCCAAAGGCCACAGTCCTGCTGCTGGCCCAGTCGTTAGGGCAGGCAGGGCCAGCCCCGGGCCTGAGCCTCCTCCTGGTGGCTGTCTAGGTGGACCTGGGTGAGAACTGGGCAGCCCCAGGGAGCCTGAAGCTGTGTTTTCAGCACCTTGGGAGGCTCCGGAGAGGCCGATGGGATTAAATTCCCCTCAAAGCCACCAGGCTCACACCCAGCTTGAAGACAGCAGGATCTAGTCAGGGATTATTCCTCCAGTCCGGGTTTCTCTCTTCAGGCAGCCACTGCGGAGAAGAGGGAGTGAAGGCGAAGCACCCTTAATACCCTACTTCTTTCAAAAGATGATTCAGGTTTTTGTAGCTTCATTAGCATTTGCAGATAAAAATACATTTTAAGTGGCATTATGCTAAGTAATTATTCTTACAAGATGTGAAATTAAACACATTTTATTCAGCATGAAATTATTCCTGCCACGTACTGAGTTTTGTGACAGCTTGAGAGTTTGGACAGTGGGTTGTAAGAAGGAGAGAGGCAATCCATGTACTTAAAAAAACCAACCCAAAATATTTCACCAAAGGTAAGTCCTTGTAGCAAAATGATTTTGGCTGGATGGAATATTAAACCTGCTACTATAAATTTCACGCCTTGCATTCTTAAAGCAGATGCAGAGTGATGATGCCAAAAATTAATTGGAAACAACGCAACTTGCCTTGTGTACTGTATCCAGTAGAGGGCATAGCAGATAAGCATTGTGTGCGCTGGTGACTTAGCAGCAACTGATAAGGCTTGTTTGTAATTGCTTCTGTAAAGATATGTAGCAGCATGCTTGAATGCTTATTTACATTTAGGAATGTGGTTCAGAATAGGAGGTTTAGATTTATAACTTTGGTTTTGTCTGTCAATACATGGGAGACTTTTAGTTGTTGCGAGCATTATATTTACCAATGTGCAATGTTAAATTGCTGGATTTAATTGTTACAGTACAGTGAATTATTCTATTATTTCTTACTTTTTATCCCAAGGAAAATTCAAACTTTCCAGGCTTAAGGGCAGGATAAAATGGCTCTGAGCATGTCAGCGTCTCAAGAGCACATTATTTTCTTATTGGATTGTATTAACTTTACAGATGGAAATTTGAAGGAGAATTAGAAGGCTTAGAGATGGGAAATTTGGAGAAGAAAAGAATAATGTCCTAAGATTTCTGGAGGGGCTAACTGGTAAGTCATTTTGAAAGCTGCTGATGCTAATTCTCAAAGCAAAAGACATAGCAGACCCTAAAATTATCAGGAATGAGGCACAGAATTGCTAAGAAGGAAGCGAATCTTGTGTTACAGTAAGAATTGCCAAAGGATTATTCAGGTTCTCCTTCTCTCATTCTCTCTCCCTCCCTCCTTCCCTGTTATAATTGGCACAGATTTTTCTTATGTAAACTCCTAATAGTGCACCTGTCCACAAGCTGGGCAGAGAGTGTTTGACAGTTCCACTTAGTTTAAAAACCAAACACAGTCTCCTGCCTCAAATACACACATTTGTTCTGAAGGGACAGCAACATGACATATATAAACAAACATTCATCCATAGGCACTCTGATTTGCAGCCGAAGGAGAAGCTGGAGGGGGAGTGGGGACACAACATAATAAAACCAAACAGACAATCATGCTAAAGAAAAAGGCACCAGCCTCCCTCCCGCTACTGCCCAGGTGTCAGGTGGCTGCAGAGGGCAACCACAGGCTGTCCGGTCCACGCTGGAGGATTCAGCCCTGGGCTGGCCACCAGCCTGGTGGGTGTGGAATCCCGGTGGTCACCACCCCTTCTCCTAGACTCCACCTCTCTTTGGAATGTTGGATCCTTCCATAGGATCTGAGGTGAGGGGAGCCCAATCACAGAGCCTACTTCTGGGAATGCCCTCGGTGGGAGGGGTGGGGGTGGTGGAGGAGACTTGCTTTTCACTCTATGCCCTTTTTAGCTTTGAAACATGAGCAAGTGTTACCCAGTCTTAAAATGGGTAGATAGGTAGTTGGTGGTTAAAGAAAGAAAAAAAGAGAGGAAAGGAAAGGAAGGAGGGAAGGTGGGGAGAGAAGGGAGAAAGGAATCTAAAAAGGGAAAATTGTGGAGAAACAGGACGTGGCCTAAAGGAGTGACGAGCCAATTCCTAGACTGGTTCTCAAGGTCAGCCTCTACTGCCATGTGAATGACTTTCCCCCTCTTGTGCTTGTCATAAAGGAGTAATTGTCCTTTCTCCCAGGTGTCTGCTCTGTGGCAGATCTTGTTATCTTTTTCTCCTTTGAAACTTGAGTTTGTTGTTTATGTGACTACTGTGTCTTTACAAATGGCCTTCTCCGGCCCACAGGTGTATATGCGGGAGTGGGGTGGGAGTCCTTATTCCATTGGGAAGGGGGAAAAAACAGGCAGAGAATGGAGAGAGGCTGTTCACCATTAGAAAGGTTGTGACAGAACAATTAGACCCTCAGGATTCTAAGTTTAGGTCTCAGGGTGAGTTCAAGTTTAATGTGAAAGTTAGGGCCCCGAGTTTTGCCTTTCATTCACCCCTCAAAATCCCATTGCTATTACTGTCACAGAAAGCTGTACATGCACCCCGAGTGGCAAGAGCCAAGATCTGGCTTCTACGTCGCTGCAGCTGTCAAGAAAATGTCTAGATCTTGCCTGTCTTTTCAGATAGCTACGTTTCCCGTCTAAAAATCTTCCAACCAGAAGCTATATTTAATATTGCAAACAACTACCCCCATGGTATGTAGGTCATGGATTTAATGCCAAGCACAGAATCCATTCCAGCTAGTTTAAGCATTACATGGCTGACAGAGTGACGACGAGGGTGAAGAGACAGGCTCTAGGTTTAACCTTCCCGAAGATGACTGTCCAAACTTCTCCGCAGAGCCTGGCCACCAATGGAACTGCAGCCTTTCACAACTGGGAAGCTCCCTAACAAGATGGGAAGCTACTGCTTCCATCCCCAACTCCAGAACCATGACACCCCTCCCACTCTCAGAAGCCACCATGGACAGGAAGTTACTGCATTTCTGCACCTGCTACAACCAGAGCCACCCCTGTGGCCACTAGAATCCACACAAATTAAATGGCCTACCCAACAGTGCCTTTCAGCACACACAGCACTAGTGACTAGACCCAGGGAAACTAAGTATCTCCGACTGGGCTTGCCCGCAAAAAGAATAGGAAACGTAGGCTGTGTCTCACTGCCACTTCTGAACCCCACATGAGTGTATCTGATGGTCAAACTACACTCATGTCCAGAACTCTCCCTGCAAGGGCATTTGGGAAGTGTGTTTTCACTGTTCAGCCTCTGCAGTAAACAAGGCATTTTAGAAGGCAGTTGCATTAAATGTTGAATATCTATACACCGTATCTGCTACTTTTACAATTACAAAAATGAAAACATGGATTAAAAAAAAAACAAATTTACAAACGATACACAAGAGCAAACAGTTTTTTGTTTTTTTTTTTAACCAAAGACAAATGCACATTCAGAAATGGATAAATTAGTAATGCAGAATTTTTCAACGAGGGTTTATGGGTACTGAGATCAATCCGAAATAATGGCAGTTAAGGATGACATATTTCTGGCCAGGCCTGGATGGTTCAGGCCTGTAATCCCAGCACTTTGGGAAGCTGAGGTAGTGGGCGGATCACCTGAGGTCAGGAGTTCAAGACCAGCTTGCCCAACAGGGTGAAACCCCATCTCTACTAAAAATACAAATATTAGGCTGGGCATGGTGGCTCATGCCTGTAATCCTAGCAGTTTGGGAGGCCAAGACGGGTCTATCACCTGAGGTTGGGAGTTTGAGACCAGCCTGACCAACACGGAGAAACCCAATACAAAATTAGCCAGGCATGGTGGCGCATGACTGTAATCCCAGCTACTGGGGAGGCTGAGGCAAGAGAATTGCCTGAACCAGGGAGGCGGAAGTAGCAGTGAGCCGAGATCCCGCCATTGCACTCCAGTCTGGCAGCAAGAACAAAACTCCATCTCAAAAAATAAATAAGCAAGCCATATGTGGTGGCATATGCCTGTAATCCCAGCTACTTGGGAGGCTAACACAGGAGAATCACTTGAACCCGGGAGGCAGAGGTTGCAGTGAGCCAAGATTATGCCATTGCACTCCAGCCTGGGTGACAAGGAAAGCTCTGTCTCAAAAAAAAAAAAAAAAAAAGTATATATTTCCTCTATCCCAGCAATACATGGGTCAATGCAGTTGTATCTGTTTATGTGACATCCAAAGCACATTAATCAGGACATTGGTTAAAACACGAGGAAGAGCAAAAGATAGCCAGTTTTACCCAATGATGACATGAAAGCTAGGTGGGGACTTCTCTGAAGACAAGAACTGAGAAGAGAAACTATTATATCATCAATGAAATGGGTTAAAGAGGCAGTCATCTTGCCAGTCTGCAGGAATTGGCTCTGCATGCATGAGCAGTAGGAATCAGCATGCCTCCAAAAAGATCAGAGGGCCTCCATGTAGGAGAGTCATGCAAAACAGAAACCAGACCATCTTCTGTTTCTTTTCTGTCATTTGAGAAGCCGTTCTAGGACTACTTGGGTGTGAGTGTAAGCGCGTCCTTGGAACACTGCCGGCCGGCGGAGTAGGAAGTATGAGAACTGGGACAGTTATTTATGCTACAAGAAAAGAGCAGCTTATGATAACAATGTCTGGGAATTCAAAATGAAATGACCCAGGAGACTCCAAGACGCACTCTTCCAAGGCTCTCGGAAGCTGGATGAGGACTCATAAACAAAAGCATTCCCTATGACCAAATAACAGAGACCACTGATTACGAAAGACACAGGAGGTGCAAAGGAGCAGAAAGACACAGCAGAGATTATCCTGCGGGGAACCCTCCCAAAGCCTCACGCGGTTCATGAAGTTGGAAGTCCACCTGAGAAGCAGAGCGTGAAACAGGGGTCTGAGTCCTGACAGCAGTGCGGAGTGTGGTTCCCTGATGTCATCAAGGTCTGTCCCATGGTGCCTTGAGGGCAAGCAGAGCCAACTGTTTTCAAGTTTTCAGTTACTTATGACTTTCAGCATAGACATTAACTGCTTTAATATTTTCATTTATTTACTTATTTCATGTTTTTTAGAGTATCTGGCATGTGTCAAGTAATATGAAAAACAGGATACGTTAAGGGGTTTATACTTTTATGAGGACCTAAGATAGGTAGAGGAGCAATTGCATTATAAGATATACTTGCTCTAATAAGGGAAACATAGAGGGTTGTATGGGAAATGTATCTAGACTCAGAGTGGAGATGTCAAAGCAAGCTGGTTGGCAGAGGGGACTAACTGAGCTGGAATTAGGAGGAGAGTGAACAGCAGAGGGCAGATGACAAGAGGGTTGGAGTAGGAGGGGAAAGGGGACTCAGGAACAGCAATGAGCAGGTGAAAAACCTTGAAGGAGAGCGAGAGGACAGCACGTTCAAGGAATTTATAAAGTAATCCTGAGTGGTTGAAATGCAGAATTTAGGCCAGGTGTGGTGGCTGACACCTGTAACCCCAGCAGTTGGGGAAGATAAGACGGGAGGATCACTTGAGGACAGGGGTTCGAGACCAGCCTGAGCAACATGGTGCGACCCCCAACTGCCGCCACCACCCCCCTATCCTAGCCCCCACTCCCCGTCTCTGAAAAATGAAAACAAAACCAAAAACAAACTAGCTGGGCGTGATGGTGCAAGCTTATCTCTGAAAAAAGAAAGAAAAATACTATTTGGGTGTGGTGGTGCAAGCCTGTAGTCCCAGCTACTCCAGAGGCTGAGGTGGAAAGGTTGCTTAAGCCCAGGAGTTTGAGGCCACAGTGAGCTATGATCGCACCACTGCACTCCAACCTGGGTGACGGAGCAAAACCCCGCCTCAATAAATAAATAAAGTGCAGAATCTGAGTGGAAGTTGTAAGAAATGAGGGTAGTGAAGCCTAAACCAGCTGATAACGATCGTGAGCGCCACAGTAAGCAGTTGGGTTCTATCTGGAGGGCAGTGGGAAACTAGGGGAAAGACTTGAAGCTGGAGAGTGATGCCACGTAAACGTCGAATGACCGTGGTGACAGCAGTGTGGGGAACGGACTGGGTGGGCTGGGGCACCATGGGAAGGAGAGAACCCCATCACAGATGGTTCCAGTTACACAGGGTGATAATACGGTCTGAACTAGGTCGGTCACAGTGGGGAGAAAGAAAAACCAGCATATCCTAACAACCAAACCCCGAACAGGCTCTTGACACTGCCCAGCCATCAGGGCAAGCGTGACTTCTCCCTCTCGAAGACAAACATCCCAAGCTTTCTTTTCTCCACACTTCAGCTCCCGCTGCCCACCTCTAGACTGTCCCACGTAGTTGAGAAAACAGAAGCCTTTAGATAGGCTTTCCCTTTCCCCTGCAGCGTACCTATCTGCTTCTGCGTCTGTCTCCCGCTCCTCCACGCCTGAACCGCCGCCTTCTCGAGGACCCTCTCTGTCCCTTTGGGTCTCTCCTCTTCTGTGCCTTTCTCCTGCTTGCTCTTTCTCGCTCTCTCTGCTCATCACACAGTCCGGCGTCTTCCATCTGGAAAGACGCGTTCGCTTTCACTTCAGCTTTTCCCTGTTAAAATCCTCCTCTCTCCCAGCTCACCTGGGTTCATTCTACTCCTTGCGCCTACGCTTCAGCCACACTGGCTCCAAACTCTCCAAGCCCTTTCACCTGAGGGTTTGTGTAAAAACCACCCCGTATGCCTGAAAAAAAATGTTTCTTTGTACTGGGTTGAAAAATGTTTCCCCAAAATTCTGGCCTTATTTGAAAATAGGATCTCTGGGCCGGGCGCGGTGGCTCACGCCTGTAATCTCAGCACTTTGGGAGGCCGAGGCGGGCGGATCACGAGGTCAAGAGATCGAGATCATCCTGGCCAACACGGTGAAACCCCCGTCTCTATTTAAAAAAGAAAAGAAAAAAGAGGATCTCTGTCGATGTCCATTTGTAAAGGTGAAATCACACTGGATTAAGCTGAATGTTAAATCCAATGACTAGTATCCTTATAACGGGAGAGGACACACAGAGATAGAGTCATGGAGGGAATGTGACCATGTGCAGGTGGAAACTGGAGTGATGTGTCCATAAGCCAAGGAATGACAAGCAGTGCCAGTTTTGAGAGAGGGGAAAGGAGAAAAAGATAAAAAGAGGTCAGGCAGACAGGGCGGCTCCTCTGTTGAATCCTTTGAAACAAAAGCACAGCCTGCAGGCACAGATAAGGGAACTTGCACTGGAGGGCTTGCCTGAGACCTGCCACAGCTGTACAGATAAGAAAAGACACAGGTGACTTGCCCACACATGTCCGCAATGGAAAAGTCCGTCCCCTGCCACATGTGCAGTAAGGGGAACAAAGCAATATGGAGTAACTCCAGCTAAAGGCCCACAGGCCCATTAGGAAGACAGGGCAGAGCTACCAGAAATGCATGCCTTTTGCAAATGAGACACCCAGCCTTCATGAATTTCCTATAAAAGCCTTTGCATGCAAGTGTAAAAACGGCAGCCCTCTTCCGGGTCCCCTCTCTGCAGCAGAAAGCTTCCACTTTGACTTATTCAACTTTCGCTCCAACCTCACCCATTGTGTCCATTGTCCTGAGACAAAGAATTTGGGGTGACACCTCCCAATGAGGAACTGCTACATTGTGGTACATGGGTGAGACTGCAGCAGTTTGAGGGGATTTGTTACTGCAGCCCTAGGAAATTAGCACACCATTCTTCACGCATGACGGACACATCCCTGCCCAGGCTTCTCTTCCTAAGGAGGGCCTTCCCTGCCCACCTTTCCTAAGAGTATCGCTCCTATTTTTCTCTTTTTTTGAACCTAGCTTATTTTCTTTATAGCTCTTAGCATGAGAGGAAGTCATATATGTATTGTTTCATTTTTGATTTTGTTATGTTTCACACAGTAAACTGTAAGCTCCCAGAGGGCAGAGACCATTATTATCTCTCTCTCTAGTACTGGCCTCAAACGTGGTCAGTGTCCAGTAAATGTTTGACAAACTAGTGAAATAGTGAATGAATGAATGAATGAATGAATGGGATGTTTAGAAGCTAGAGTGACAGGACTTGTGACTGGTTTGATATGAGGGAAAGGGGCTGCAGTGGGCAGAAATTACAGGTCCTGACTTGAGTCCTTGCTGGATTTGGGTGTCCTGAGCACAAAAGAGCAAGTTTGGAAGGGAAGAAGGCTGATGAGCTCAGTTTGGGAGTTTTGAGGCTCAGGCGCCCATGGGATATTCAGAAATAGATGTACAGTAGCTGGTATCCCTCTTCCTGCCTTTCTCTGCTTGCTCTCCCACCTTCCCCACCCCCAGTCTATTTGCAACACAATAGCCAGAATGAGCCTTTCAAAATAAAAGCAGATGACATCCCCCACTGCTACCCATTCTCTGATAGTGCTAACACCTTATTTATTTATTGTCTGACCTCCCCTGTTCTAGTGACCTCTATGCTTCACGAGGATGGAATTTGTGTCTGTTTTGTTCACCACTTGTACATCCAGCACCTACAACAAGTGTCTGGCAGACAGGAGTGGTCAGCAAAATATATGTGTTACAGTCAGATGATATTCCAGTAGGAATCTGGATTATGAGTCTGGCACTCAGTAGTGTGTTCTGGTCTAGAGATGAGGACTGGAGGCCACCAACAGATAGATGTTACATGAAGTCCCTGCAGTGGATGGCCCCTCCCGTAGGAAGGACATAGAGTAGGAATAAATGAGGGGCAAAGAAAGGGCCCTGAAAAACATCAATCTTTAAGAGAAGGGCAGAGATGAGGCGAGGCATGATGGCTCACACCTGTAATCCCAGCACTTTGAGAGGCTGAGGCGGGCAGATCACTTGAGGTCAGAAGTTCGAGACTAGCCTGGCCAACATGGTGAAACCCTGTCTCTACTAAACTACAAAAATTAGCTGGGCGTGGTGGTGGGCATCTGTGATCCCAGCTGCTCGGGAGGCTGGGGCAGGTTGGGAGGCAGAGGTTGCAGTGAGCTGAGATCATGCCACTGCATTCCAGCCACGGTGACAGAGGGAGACTCCATCTCAAAAAATAGAGAGAGAGAGAGAGAGAGAGAAAGGCAGAGAAAGTGGTGTCCCCAAAAGAAAGAAGGAAGCAGCCTGTGTGATACCAAAAGACCCAGGGGAAAGGGCATTTCAGAGTGGGAGTGATCCAAAATCCAAGCCACTGTGAGGAAGCAGTCTAAGAACAGAGAAGTGAGGGTGGTTTCCTAGGATGACCGTGGAGAGTCCAATCTCATTCTGGAAGAATGAGTGCAAATGCAGATGCGAAGACAGGAGCTGAGCAACTGACATGGATGTGAATGCAGCCCTATCCCGGCATAGAGAGGACACTGTTCATACCCTGGGAGCTGGTTAGGAGAGAGAAGCCAACGACTGTCTGGGAATGGAAACTGCAAAGTCATCTCAAAGATCACTCTTTCGGGTTTGGGCAAGGTAACCCCATAGAAGCAGCAGGCTGTCGATGGAACAGGTTCTCATTATTCGTTTGGCATCTGGCTGCTATTTGGAGGGCCAAATACACCATGGGTAACCCTGAATACCCTAGACCCATATGTTCCTCTGACCTCATGTTGCTTCCACTCTCTTACAAAGTTCAAAGCCCTGAGCATGGAGTATAACGCCCTTCTGTAGATGCCGCCATCAGCCATCCCACACTTTTCCCGTCACTGAAGCCTTCACTCCTACTTATGAGGTACTCAGACCTACTTGCTACTGCTCAAAGACACCTCATTCTTATTAATAGCAGAGGGGAGCCAGTTTTCAAAAATAATAATAATAACATTTATTACATAACATCCTTTCAAAGTTTCCTAATCTAGAAAACTGGGTAGTACCTTGTCATCACAGAAAGAAAATTCATGAGTTTTGGAGTCCAGTGAAATTGGATTTGAATCTAGGCACTCACTGGGAAAATTGGATAGCCAAAAGCAGAAGAATGAAACTAAACCCCACCTCTTCCCCATATACAAAATCAACTCAAAATGGATTAAAGGCTTAAACATAAGACCCAAAACTACAGAAATACTAGAAGAAAACCTAAAAAAACTCTCCTGGACATTGGTCTAGGCAAATAATTTGTGACTAAGTCCTCAAAAACACAGGCAACAGAAACAAAGATAGACACATGAGACTAAACTAAAATCTTCTGTACAGCAAAGGAAGCAACCAACAGAGTGAAGAGACAACCTGTTGAATGGGAGAAAATATTTGCAAACTATTTATCTGAAACAAACTAATATCCAGAATATATGAGGAACTCAAGCAAGTCAACAGGAAAAATGGTCCTATTACAAAGTGGGCAAAGGAAATGAATAGATAATTCTCAATAGAAGACATACAAATGGCCAACAGGCATATGAGTTATATTTTTTGAATGCTCAATAGAACTAATCCTCAAAGAAATGCAAATCAAAACCACAATGAGATACCATCTTAACCCCATGAGAGTAGCTATTACTAAAAAGACAAAAATTAACAGGTATTGTTGAGGATGCGGAGAAAAGGGAATTCTTACACAGCATTGTGGGAATATAAACTAGTACAGCCACTATGGAAGACTGTACAGAGATTTCTAACAAAACTAAAAATGGAATTACCATTTGATTCAGCAATCCACTACTGGGTATCTATCCAAAGAAAAGGAAATTAATATATCACAGAAATACCTGCACTCACATATTTATTGCAGCACTCTTCACAATAGCAAAGCAATAGCAATAACACAGATATGGAATCAGCAGATGAATGGATAAAGAAAATATGCCATATATACACAATGGAATACTATTCTGCCATAAAAAGAATGAAATCCCATCATTTGCAGCAACATGGATGGAGCTGGAGGTCATTATCTTAAGTGAAATAAGCCAGGCACAAAAAGACAAATATCTCATGTTCTCACTTATATAAGGGAGCTAGCAAATTTGATTATATGAAGGAAGAAAGTGGAAAAATAGCAAACGGAGAGTGGGAAGAATGAGTGGGGTAAGGGAGAAAGAAGAGAACTGGATCAAAGGGTACAAACATATAGCAGTAAAACAGAAGGAATAAATTCAATGTTTGATAGCAAGGCCGGGCACTGTGGCTCACGCCTGTAATCCCAGCACTTTGGGAGACCGAGGTGGGTAGATCATGAGGTCAGGAGATCAAGACCATCCTGGCCATGGTGAAACCCCGTCTCTACTAAAATACAAAAAATTAGCGGGGTATGGTGGCATGCGCCTGTAGTCTCAGCTACTCAGGAGGCTGAGGCAGGAGAATTGCTTGAATCTGGGAGATGGAGGTTGCAGTGAGCCAAGATTGTGCCACTGCACTCCAACCTGGCAAAAGAACAAGACTCTGTCTCAAAAAAAGAAAAAAGAAAAAGAAAAATGTTTGATAGCAGAGTGGGGTGATCAAAGTTAACAAAAATGCATTGTACTTAGATGCCCTAAAAACCTCAACCTGATCATTATGCATACAGAACAAAATTTCCAATGTACCCCATAAACTTGTACGAATAACTAAAAAACAAAGCTCTGTGACCTTAGGCAAGCGACAATTTCAATGAGCCTGTTTTCTTCAAAATAGAAATATTGAAATCTACACCACAAGACTACTGTTAGCATTAAATTGGACGGTACAATAGTGAGTGCTCAGCAAGTGTCGGCCTTGACCATCCCTATTCACTGAGCCTCTGCTTCCTTAAGGGTGGCTTTGAGACACAGAGAAACTGCTCTGGACTGGACATGAAGAAACTTGGATGCTGTTCCTCGTTCCCTTTCTTCACATAGCATGAGGACTATGATTTCTGTTCTACATGGTCTTTAGGGCGAATGTGATATATCAAAGAGACAGTGTGGATGGAAGTGCCTTAAAAGGGCGTAAGGTAAACATAGGGACCTTTATTTTATTTTTACTTAGCTGATACTTCAAGTGCATTTGCTGTGAGTCAGGCACTGTGCTAGGCAGAGTGGATGCAGTAGTGTAAGAACTAACCACAATCCCTCCTCTGCCACATTAAGGAGGCTGGGGCTAGGGCCTCCGTTTTTCATAGGGTTGGAGGATGTTTTCAAACCTTTTCCTGGATAGACCCAGCTAGATTTCAGCTTGACTTTTCAGGCAAACCAACAACTAATCTGAAATAAGTTACCTGCTGGGGCTACTTTCTGGGCTGTGTGGGGTGAAGCCACCAGCAGATGGTAATTCTCTTCTTGCAAAGCACTGAGTTTGGATCCAGCTGTGCAAACTTCTGGTTCGGCAACCTTACCCAACTTCCTGAACTTCCCTGAGCCTCATTTGCTACCCTGAATAATGGGCACATTCCCTATGTGGGAATATACTTTGGTAATAAATGTGACAGTTGATGCTCCATTTCATTCACCATTACATAGTGGTAGAGTTACAATCTGAAGGAACAGATGCTTCCAGAACCTGTTCTAAAACAGGAGGGTAATTCTGATACTGTGGACTGTAAACAACAAAACCGGGTGAAATTAATTACTGCAGTAAAAACTCATGATGGTTGAGTTGTTTTCTTTCCAATATATTGTGGGCTTCCCTACGGAAGGGACTTTGATAGGCCTGGCACATAGTAGGCATGCAAGCAGTGCTTACTTTGATGCTTAGAAGTTTGTCAATCAATGAATAATGAAAGCAATATTCTAAGCAAAGTGCAGTGGTATAGACCCAAAAGCATGGCACTGCATGGTTAGGAAAAATGAGAAGTTCAAACATACAAAGGACATAGGCAAGAATTTGTAGAGCTATGTTTGGGGTGAATGATACTTTCTTGACAGTAAAGAGTCTTTTATGTCATAGTAAAGATTTTTATTTTATTTTTTGTTTTTCTAGAGGTGAGGGGGAAGTGGGCGGAAAAGCAAGATTTTTTTAAATTAATAAACTTTATTTTTTGGAACAATTTTAGATTTATAGAAAAATTGGTCAGAAAATACATTTTCTACCCTCTCTTATCCCCTCTTTTCTCCACCCCCTCCCCAGTTTGCCCCATTAATGTCTTACATTAGTATGATACATTAGTTACAATTGATGAACCAATATTTATTTTTTGGAACAATTTTAGATTTATAGAAAAATTGGTCAGAAAATACATTTTCTACCCTCTCTTATCCCCTCTTTTCTCCACCCCCCCCCCAGTTTGCCCCATTAATGTCTTACATTAGTATGATACATTAGTTACAATTGATGAACCAATATGGATATATTATTATTAACTAATGTCTATAGTTTACATTAGGGTTCACTCTTTGTGTTGTTCAGTTTTATGGGTTTTGACAAATGTATAGTGTCATATGCCCACGAGTCTGAATCACACAAAACAGTTTCACTGGCCTAAAAATCTCCTGTGTTCTACCTATTAATCCTCCTCCTTCTTCCCTGAAACCCTTGGCATCCATGGATCTTCTCACTGTCTATATTTTTGCTTTTTAAGCATACATACTATATGATTCCAACTATATGACAAGAATGTAGCCTTTTCAGAATTTTTCTTTTTCTTTTATTTAAAAAATTTTTTTTAGAGACAGAATCTCGCTTTGTCATCCAGGCTGGAGTGCAGTGGCATGATCATAGCTCACTGCAGCCTTGAACTCCCCCCACCTCTGCTTCCTAGTAGTTCGGACTATAGACGCTGGCTACCATGCTTGGCTAATATTTTTATTTTGTAGAAACAGGGCCTCACTACATTGCCCAGGATGGTCTTAAACTCCTGGCCTCAAGCAATCTTCACATCTCATCCTCCCAAAGTACTGGGATTATAGGTGTGAGTCACACCGTGCTTGGCCCAGACTGGCTTATTTTACTTGGCAATGAGCATGTAAGGCTCCTCTAAGTCTTTTCGTGGCTTCATAGCCCATTTCTTCTTACAGAGTAATATTCCATTATATGGATGTACTTGAGTTTGTTTATACATTTGCTTATTGAAGCATATCTTGATTGTTTTCAAGTTTGTGGCAATTGTAAATGTCAGGTTTTTGTGTGGGTATAAATTTTCAACTCATTTGTGTATAACACCAAGTAGTGTGACTGTAAAACACCAAAGAGTATGGTCATCGGGTAAGATCGTGTTTAGCTTTGTAAGAAACTGCCAAGCTGTCTCCAATAGTGGCTGTACCATTTTGTGTTCCCACCAGCAATGAATGGAAGTTCCTGTCGCTCTACATCCTCACCAGGGTTTGATGTCAGTGTTTTGGATTTTATCCATGCTAATAGATATGTAATGGAATCTCACTGTTTTTTTCATTTGCAATTCCCTAATGTTGAGCATTTTTTCATGTGCTTATTTGCTATACCTTTTTTATTTCTATATCAGTACAGAGCATTGACTCATTTTTAAGATTCTTTGTTTTCTTACTGTTAAATGGAAGAGTTCTTTGTGTATTTTGGATACAAGTGCTTTATCAGATAGGTGTTTTGCAAATATTATCTTCCAGTCTGTAGCTTGTCTCTTCATTCTCTTAACAGTGTCTTTTGCAGAGCAGAAGTTTTAAAGTCTAATAAAGTTCAACTTAATGATTCTTTTCTTTCATGAATTATTTGTGTGTGTTTGTCTTGTATCTAAAAAGTCATCACACAATCCAATGTTACTAGATTTTTCTCATATGTTATCTCTAGAAGTTTTATAGTTTTACATTTTACTTTAGACCAATGATCCATTTTGAATTAATTTTGCAAAAGGTGTAAGATTTATGTCTAGCCGGGCATGGTGGCTCATGCCTGTAATCCCAGCACTTTGGGAGGCTGAAGCAGGCGGATCACGAGGTCAGGAGCTCGAGACCAGCCTGGCCAGCATGGTGAAACCCCATCTTTACTAAAAATACAAAAAAATTAGCCAGGCATGGTGGTACATACCTGTAGTCCCAGCTACTCGGGAGGCTGAGGCAGGAGAATTGCTTGAGCCTGGGAGGCGGAGGTTGTGGTGAGCCGAGATCACTTCACTACACTCCAGCCTGGGCAACAGAAGGAGGCTCTGTATCAAAAAAAAAAAAAAAAGATTTACCATTAGTGAGTTGTGATTGATATATGTCCTTTGCAAATGCCAAAGATTATAGCAAGAAGGAGCAATATCAGAAAAGCCTCTGCATCTACTGTATAACAAGACTGATAGACATACTGTATAATGTTTTCAAAGTTTCCTATACAAAGTCTCCTAAAAGAAAGTTAATGCACTGTGTGTGGTGGCTCACCTCTGTAATCCCAGCATTTTGGGAGGACAAGGCAGGTAGATCACCTGAGGTCAGGGGTTTGAGACCAGCCTGGCCAACATGGTCAAACCCCATCTCTACCAAAAATATAAAAATTAGCCAGATGTGGTGGTGAGCATCTATAATCCTAGCTACTCAGGAGGCTGAGGTGGGAGAATAGCTTGAACCTGGGAGTTGGAGGTTGCAGTGAGCTGAAATTATGCCATTGCACTCAAACCTGGGCAACAAGAGTGGAACTCTGTCTCAAAACACACACACACACACACACACACACACACACAATTAATGCCAGAAGGAAAACAAAAACAAAAACAAAAACCTCTCTTAGAGACTTGTCCTGCTTCCTTCTAATAGGTTGTACGTACTGTCTAATTGAGTATCCTTTCTTGCTCTGGCTGCCAGGAAGCTCAGGGCCTAATCTGATGCTAAATCACAGTAATTCTATTACACTTCCTAGTCAATGCTTGCTTCTTCCTCCTTTCCATGGCTTTGCTTTTCTAATTTTAGTCGAATGACTTTATTGTCTGCCTTTATTGTAAGTTGCTTTGAATCCTTTTCAGAAAGAGGTGCATATAAAAAAAATTTAACAGCTCAATTCTAAAAAGCCATGGTTGGCACCACTTGCTCTTTGTAATAGCCTGGGAGGGCCCCCAAAGTGGCCTGGTGCTTTATCTTTACAAACACATGTCAGCCAGAGCAGTGGTGCTCACTGGAGATCTCAGGAGACAAGGACAAAAATCACCCGTCATTTTCTACTGAATGGGTGTCTGGAGGACCATTCAGGCTCCTAGTGGCTGGGTTTGGTGGGGAGGATTAACGTGGAGAGCCTTTGGAAAATCAGCATTGCTCCTGCCTGCACCGGCTATTGTTCCAGAGGTGAGTGTTCTGTCTATTTTGAAGATAGAATCTCTCTCCTGCCTGGCTCCCAGCCCTGCAAGCTTTGGATGCAGGGGCCGGTGCCCTTTCCCCTGACTCTGGACCACAGGCCTCTCCAGCCAGCCCTCAGTGCCAACTGGCAGAGGGTGCTCTTGTACAGCAGATCTGACTCCCTCCCCACGCCTGAGCTTCTGATGCCTTTCTGCTCCTGCCTGCTGTCTCAACCTGCTGGGGGCCCAGGAACCCTCCAAGCATAGAGGGCAGGAAAATTGCTGTTTTTCCCTAAAACCTGGCCTCATCTCTCCCAAAACCACTGCTGAGCTGGTATCATTTACCTTGACACTTGTATGCCCCTCTCTGTACCCCAATTTTCTCCAGATTGAATAGAGGCTGTATATGCGTTAGGGGACTTGGGAGTTCAGCTTTCTTATATTATATCAGACATGTGTTCATAAGTGGATAGAAGGAGGCAGAGAGAGAGAGAGACAGAAAAAGGAATGGAAAAGAGACTGTCTTCTTAGAGTTCTGCAATAACAGATTTCATGATTTAATTGGAAATTTAGTAAATCTGCTAAAACATTTAGTGGTTTAAATTTTTCCTGTTCTGCAAAGAAACAAAGGCTTCTGGTTTACCTTGTCTTTCAACAACTTTAATTTCATTTGTAGATTATGGATGGAAGTAGCATTTCCACTCGATTGCATACTGGGCATTAAGAAGACAAAAACGTTCATTGTTTGTAGTCCTCAGAATTTTTTTTCCAGACATTAAGCTGTAGGTGGCATTCTTTATACCTGACATCAGAGCACTTTTGTCAGGCGTTTAGTTGACAGGATTTACTGCAAGCCCGTCCGAGGTGTGTGAAGCAGGGAAAACAAAAAAATATTTCATTCAGGTGGACAGAGAGAGAAGCGCAAAGTCCGATCAGGCCGATCGGGTAACTGCTGCTTTTCAAACTGTGTAATTAAAGATCTTTGGAGTTCTTCAAAGGGAATTAATTAGTAGAGAAAGGCTGTTTTGTTTACAGTCTTTATTATCAACATAATCAAAAGCAAGTCTTGTTATTGGTGGCAAATTGGACTGTATTCTCCCAAAGCCAAGAAGGCGTCCTGCAGCGCTTTTCTTGTTTTCCGAGGTTGGCTCCATCTGCAGTTAACTTGCCCTCAGTGTGGGGACAGAGTGGGATGCGGTGCATCGCGGATGGAGTGGGGGAGGGCACACTCAGTATTGTCAAAACCCCTCGGCCTTGTGCCCATCACTAATCACCCACCTGTGCGTGGTGCAGCAGTGGGTTGGGATTAACGTTCAGGTTCACCTGTATGGATGGCTTGGTCATGACTGTTTTTAGGTCTGAACTATGCACCTGGGAAGCCCTAAAAAGATCATCTGGTCACATGTCACAGGGGATGTCACTGTCCCCGCCTGGTGGCGTCAGAAATACCTGCACTGCTTCACAATAAACGCAATTGCTGGGTCCCACCCGGTCTAGGACCTCCTGGGATAGGACTCAGGAATCTGTTATTAACTCACTACCCTGGGGCTTCTGATATGCAGCCAGGTTTGGGAACTACTGATCTAAATTGTTTGGTGACCTAGGACATGAACATGAAAAGGGGAGAAAGGCAAGGTAACCAGGAGATGACCTCAGGCCAGAAAAGGCCGGTGACAACACATTAGACCCATGGCCTCCGAACAGAGACTAAAGCTGCTGGGTGGCAGGACCAGCTGACCAAGTCCAGCAAAAGACTTGAAGGACTATCCCGTGCACCTTGGCTGAGCAGCAAGGGCCGCTCTCCAAGCTGAGAGGCTGCATGACAGCTCCAGTCCCATTGCCTATGTTCCCCCAGGATCCCACTTTATGGTGCCGGGAAATGTTCCAAAGGACCCACAGATTTAGAGGAAGGAGCCCTAGTTGATCATATGATTATCCAATGTGTGACAAGTAGGTCTCAGTGGAGTCTGGGTTTAACAGGCCCAATGTGATCTGATGATCTATGTGAGAATATTCTGGAGCCTATCTTGTCTTAGTCATGTTAAGCACTGAGACACTTTTTCCTCAGTTGTTCCCAGTTGGTCTTTACTAGGCCACCTGTGCAATCCTTACCCACCATTTTCTCTGGATTTTATAGGAGATCTAGCCCTAGGACATTACTATCCATTTCTTTTTTCTTATTGACACGGACACTTGCTCTGTGGCTCAGACTAGAGTGCAGTGGCGCGATCTTGGCTCACTGCAACCTCTGCCTCCTGGGTTCAAGTGGTTCTCCTGTCTCAGCCTCCCAAGTAGCTGGGATTACAGGCACCCTCCACCTCACCCTGCTAATTTTTGCATTTAGTAGAGATGGGGGGGTTTCACCATCTTGCCCAGGCTGGTCTCGAACTCCTGACCTCGTGATCCACCCACCTCAGCCTCCCAAAGTGCTGGAATTACAGGCATGAGCCACCACCCCCACCCTTAGTTTCCATTTCAATGAAAAGCTTATATTGAAAAGTAATACAAGTGTTTTAAAAAATGCTTTAAACCAGTAGAGGTGTTTAAAGTGAGGAGTGAATGTTCTTACTATAATCTCATCTTTCAGAGATAATCCCTGGTGATGGGGTCAACTACCTCATTTAAAGATGTGGATACTAAGCTTCAGAGAGGTGAGGTCAAACAGTCATTCTGTGGCGGAGCAAGCGCAGGGGTCCTGACCCTTTCGCCCAGTGATCTTTCCACCCCCACTCTGTGCAAGAGGCTTCTCCTAGCACCTCAGGCCATTAGGAGCTTTTTGATGCCATCAACAGGGAGGTGACTAATCCATTTCCCATGTTGTCAAAACCTGAAGCCACGCCTCAAACCCAGATTCTTCCACATTACAGAAAATGTGGCTGATTCTTCCTCCCTGGTCTTTATAGCCGTCGGTTCTTCATCACAAGGCTTCACTTTTCTGAATCCGCTTCTCAAGGAGGAAAGCAGAATCATGCAGGCTTCATAATGTTGGCAGGCTGCAGTCAGTGGGCGGAGCAACTGCAGCTATCTTGGACAATGCCTTGGGAAGAGTCAACAGGTTGAAGCAGGTTGAGTTATGGCCCTAGGAGAACCCACTGGGCTATTGTGAGAGTTCTCCTAATGGCCTTCTCACTTTTCCTCATATTCCTGGAGACTCGAGCCTACCTGTGGTTGTTGTATTTTTCTACAGCATGCAGTCAAATGATGGGGTGGAGAGTGGGCAGAGCTGTAGAATTAAATATTCTCAATTCCCAAGTAATGGGGGAGAATCTGGAGCACTTTGGTTATAGAGGCAACACTAACACCACCACCCACAGCAAACTTAGAGGTTTAACAACAAAGGTGGAGGTTTAAGCTTCAGCATGTGTTTTGTTGTTCACTAGACCTAGTGAAGAGTCACACTTAGCCCGTTCACAGTAAGTGCAGAGTCCTAGGACAACAAGAAGTATCACTATATTGTCCGGCATGCATTAAGCATTAAGCATCAAACATGTGCCAGGCATCAGGATTGGTGTTTCACGTAAATTACTGCATCCAGTCTACTCTAGAAGAAGGTGTTGTTATCCTCTCCATTTTATAGATGAAGAGATTGAGGCCAGGCATGGTGGCTCACACCTGTAATCCCAACATTTTGAGACTTGGTAAGCCCAGCCACTTTTGGGGCAGGAGGATTGTGTGAGCCCAGGAGGTCAAGGCGGCAGTGAGCTGTGGCTGTGCTACTGCACTCCAGCCTGGGTGACAGAGCGAGACCTGTCTCAAAAGAAAAAAAAAATAGAAATTTAGACTCAGAGAAGTTATCCAAGGTCACACAGCCAGTTGCCAATAGAGGCAGATTTCCAATCCAGGTTGACGTGATTGCAAGCCTGGGAGTTCATAAATATAAACGCAGGCCTGGTGTCAAATCTTGGCCTATATTCACTGCATCCTGAGATGCAGCTTGTTGAGGAAGGTAGGGACAGCTAAAGTGAGGACTGGTTTTCCAGTCTGCACCGCAGCAAGTGGAGTCTGAGCAGGGCTGTCCACAGCTGCTATGTTGGGTAGAATTTGTGGGGGATACCATATTCCCTGAAAACATGACAAGTGCAGACTCAGCTGGGTTTAGGAGTCTGTTATTCAGCCTGGATGATTTATTTATGTTCAATCCCCTTTTCCCCTAGAAAAGTGATCTCCATCTCTTTCGAAACCCTTTGCCAGTAGTTCTGTTGACTGTAGTAATGTATACTGACCACAGCAACTGATAAAGAAACAAAGATTTCTGTCAGATCTCAGGGTGGAAGGAAGCTGAGGGGCTGCTAATCACTAAGAGGGACCCAGCCAGCTAGGGAGTAGTTCCAGAGTCATTCCAGAGTAGCCAGGAGCTGAGTGGTGAGTTTTTTGTTTGTTTGTTTTTGCCATTTTAAAATTCATGTCAGTAAAGCTAGGTTCTCCATGTGCCTCTCTGAGAAACGTCTTGCTTTTTTTAAGCTTAGTCTGAATCTCCTCTGTATTTGCCATGCCATTGTTGGAAGAGACCTTAATTTTCATTCTTTTCTTTTCTGTGGGCCCCTCCTTCCTTCCCAAATGTTTCAGCATCTGTTAATCCCAGCTGGAAACCTCAGCAGATAAAAGTTGTGTTCTGTGTAGATTGCTTCCAGAACAAATACAGGGTGGTAGATAATTCAGCATTCAGTTTCAGGAGAGTTTAGGGTGGGGGCTGCAGAGGACAGCATCTCTTCCTCATAAGACATCCAGTGAAAGCCAAAGGAAAGTAATTCCCAAGCTCAGATGGAATGCATGTAGATCAGGTTCATTTCCAGAACTGCCACTGCCTGCATTTAGGTGATATTAGAAGCCACCATGACAGCAAAGTAGTTTTATGCATAGCGGCTTAGTGAACACTTCAAGAACTAGTTTAGTGAAGCTATCAGGTTGAAAAATACCAAGTCACAAAGTTTTAATGAAACTAAATGTGGATCAACGTATCATAAAGAGCATCCAGGACGACTTAAAAGATCCTTGGGTGAAAATTAGAATGGATCTTCAGGATTTATTTGGCAAAGCTGTCTATTTTGACCTTTTCCCGTTTCATATTAAGGCTACTGAAAGTGTGTTTTGTTTGGCTGAGGCTAGAGGGGGACAGCAGCCATGGGTGCCGTTACACTGATGCTGCCACTTAAGTTTAGCTGCATTAATTGACTGATAAGGGCCTGGGCATCAAATAGCAGAGAGAAAGGCCATCGAAGATTTTCTTGCTTTATTTCTCTCTGCACTTCATTTACATCTTAAGCCATATTGGTGATCCAGATTTGAATAAAGCCACAGCTTAAGCAATGATTAGATCTCAATAGCTTGGATTTCTATGAAATTGCTGCATTTTTACTAGATGTATTTAGAAATACTGGTGAAAACTGACACCTTGGGTAACTTTATCATTTAAAATGGAGCTCTGAGTGGATAAAAGACCCCAGCTAAAATGGGATTATTATTTGCCAGGCCTTTGACTCAAGCAGTGTCAGGGGTTAGAATTAGACAAAAGCCAAGCTCAGCGTGACTTGGACAAGAAAGAACGCAGATAAGTCAACCTATCACCTTCTTATAAGCCTACTCTCCCCAAAAATGTTCATCGAAGCAGTGATCCCCTCACCTGAAGGAAAATAAGGAAGCCGCAATGAATATATAATGCAACAAGGAGCTTTTTTTTTATTTTGAGATTTTTTTTTAATCATAAAGCAATATTTTTAACTCTAAGGTTAACCTGCTAATCCTTAAGCTGGCGATATGACAGTGTCAAATGTGATGGGATTTTGTGATTCTCATTATTGTTATGTATTGTTCTTTCCCTGGTATTCCATATTAATATTTATAAATGCCCTTTTTATAGAAACAAGAGGACCAAAACCCATTATTAAATTTTTAAAATGGACAAACCTCGCATCCAATATAGTTGATTACAGTTTAGAACAAAAAGGATTTCATTCAGTAGTAATCCACTTCTTGTCTCTCATTGTTGTTGATTTGTGTAGACAGCAGAGCTCCTGATGTTATTTTTTTTTTAACTACTGTTTGCACAAAGTAACATCCAAATGACAGGGAATAGCAGAGTATCGATTGCACTCCACAAGGAGGAGGTGGAAGACCATCCCGTGCAGGTAAGAGGGCATAATGGAGAAAAGGTGAGTGTTTCAAGTGCAAAAGTCACCCACCAAGAGCAACGGCAAGATGAAAGAATCGATTAAAATTTTTAAAAGAGGAGATTGTTCATTCAGTTGTTTTCAAGTGCCTCATTTCACTTGACAAGTGGCCTCAGAAGGGTTCAGTGGGTATCCATGTGTGTGAAGGAGGAAGTCTCCACAATAAAGAGAGGCGAATCCATGATTTCCATGCCCTACCTACAGAGGAGAGTCAAAATTGATGCCTAATCTACCCAGCCCATTCTCTTTTAGCACCATGGGATGCAATCTGGGGTCAAAAAGGAGGGAAAAACTCTCTTTGCTTAGACACACTACTATGTTGCAAGATCTGGGTAGCCAAAGCCTTCAGCCCAGTGAGGAATGTTTATGGAAGGAAGATGTTTTATGGCTGACTGGCCCCATCACTCCCTCTGTCTCCGATAGGGCTGCATAACTCACTGTAATTAGCAGGAGTGTGCAGGAATCATTGGTTGTGGTTTGGGGGAGGGGGTGACTGAGTGGCCTGGTTTTGCAGAAGAGAAGTCAGTGAGGAGCAAAGGTACTATTTCTGCTCCTGAAGCCAAGAACCTAAAGCAGTGATAACAGATTGTTAGGAATATCTCAACTCATCCTTTTGGAGAGAAGATGTTTTCACAGGGGATATCTTTTTTCTTGTTTATAATTTTTTACCCCCTACTCAATACCTAAAGCCAGGGCTTCAGAATCACACCTGATTTGAGTCCTGGCTCTTACCCTTCAAACTGTGTGATCAAGGGCATGTATTTTATATATATTTTTTGAGATGAAGCTTTGCTCTTGTTGCCCAGGTTGGAGTACATTGGTACTATCTCGGCTCACTGCAACCTCTGCCTCCTGGGTTCAAGTGATTCTCTTGCCTCAGCCTTCTAAGTAGCTGGGATTATAGGCATGTACTACCATGCTCAGCTAATTTTGTATTTTTAGTAGAGATGGAGTTTCACCATGTTGGTCAAGCTGGTCTTGAACTCCTGACCTCAGGTGGTGCACCCACCTCGGCTTTCCAAAAGTGCTGGGAGTACAGGCGTGAGCCACAGCACCCAGCCATAGGCATGTTATTTGGTCAAGTTTCCTTGATTATAAAATAGGGTAACTAGCACCTACTTCATGCTGTTGTGAGGACCAAATGAGAGAACTCTATCTTGGACAGCTATGAGTCCAAGACTGCTTCTGGCACATAGCATGCAAGAAATGGTAGCTCTAATTAATAAATTTATGACTTGGAGATTGGAAACTCTGTTTCTTTGTGGATAATTTTACCTGTTTTTTTCTCTCCTTGCTTGGGAATTACAGCCCATACATGTGACTGTAACTCTAGGTTTGCACATGCAAAAAATAAACCAAGTGGGATATGTGGGGGCCTGGGTTGCTTGAGGAATTCCAGGCTATGTTTGGCCTTCTGGAATAAAGCACTTGGGCGTTTAGTTTTAAACACATCTAAGGTGTTTTCCCATACGAATAAGGAATGAGGAGTCAGAATTGACGGCTAGTGGTTCTGACAGTTATTCTATTAGAGTGCAGTTACGGCCACAGAGGTAGTGTCTCAGCTCCCAGCTGAGTAGGATTGTATGTTCAAAGCAGCAACGGCATAATCCAATTCCAATGAAACCCAAGTCTGGTGGAGCAATGAGAAGGCTATTCATTGTCACCAATCTTATAGAAACTGGCCTCGCCTTCTGGGGAAATGAGTCTTATGTTTCAAGCATGTGTAATGGCCTGGGTTTGCAACGTGGCATTAGCTCAGAAAATATGCTAAGGACGAAGGCTTTTCAGACTTCTCGAAAGCTTGTCAGTCTCACTCTCCATGAAGCCTGCGGTGCTCTACTGTCTTTAAGCATCTTCATTTGAGTTTCTCCTTGAGGGACTCCTCCTGAGTACGACTGGAGCGCTTTGCCACAGGTGCGTCTCTCCTTTCCATGAGGACCTCTCAGGCCTCCTTCACACTCTCCTCGGGCAGTTGGGGATCTGAGTCAGTCTCACTGGCTTTCCCTGTCTTGCCCCTTCCACCACTTTCACTGCCCCCAAACGGTTCCTCTCCCACTGACTTACTAGAATTTGCCTGTCCTCCTCTGGTCCCTTTCCTCAGGAGGACCCTGAAGGAGCAAACCTGGCACTGGAGTGGAAAGTCCAATAAATGCCTGATCAGAATTGGATACGCATACTCAGTAACTGGTACTAGCCTGGTGGAGCAGTAACTTCTCCTGAGATAACAGTGCCTTTATGCCAGGCACCTTTGATGCCCTTTCCTCCCTTGACTCAGGCCATTGTGAACTCCTGCGGTTGCTGTAGCAGGCTCCTGTGCAGCTGGAGCCTGACAGCTCCTGCTCCCACCCCCAGGCTTCGGTCTCTCCACAGCCCTGGGGCATGCACGCAAAACCCAGGAAATGGGAGTCAACACTCCAGAGCAAACTTTGACCAAAGGATGGAAGAGCCAATGGGAAAACTTCCCCTCTCCCATGCTTTTCTCAGTGGTTCCTCAGAAAGCCTTCCCGGGGAACTTGTTCCACTTGCCCATGGGAGTAACCAGCTCTATAATCCACCCCTAAGTTGGCTTTCCTTCCTCCTTTTTTTTTTTTTTTTTGACGGACTCTTGCTCTGTTGTACAGGCTAGAGTGCAGTGGAGCAATCTCGGCTCACTGCAGCCTCTGCCTCCTGGTTCAAGTGATTTTCAAGCCTCAGCCTCCCAAGTAGCTGGGATTACAGGCATGTACCACCATGTCTGGATAATTTTTATTAATAGTAGAGATGGAGTTTCACCATGTTGTCCAGGCTGGTCTTGAACTCCTGTCCTCGGCCTCCTTTTAGGTGTGAGCCACCACGTCTGGCCTTTGTTTGGTTCTTCTTGATTCTCTCACACCAGAACCCCAGGATGGGTTGTCAGAATAAACCACTGACACATAGGCTCTGTTCTCAGACCGTCCTTTTTGGGAGAAGCAAAGGTAAGACCTTCTTTTAAACAGAGGACTTTTTTTTTTTTTTCTTTTTCTTTTTTTCACAAATAAGACTTTTTATTTGCCACTATTTTAAGTCTGAACTTTAAACAGATTCTTTGACTGGTGTTCATAGCCATCAGCTCATTCAACTTTAGCACCTGTTTCAACCCCAGTGGCTTTTCCAGAACCACTGCCTTCAGCATGAAGCTCCATGAGTTTTCCCAATTCAAACTTGGGCTTCTTCATTTTTACTTTTCTAACGAAGACATCATGGAGAGGATAGATTAGCCCTTTTCTATGTCTTTTCACTGTCTGGAATCAGTTTATTGACCACTTCTTTCAAAGTCATTTGTCTGCACCTCTCAGGTCATGATTTCCATCATCTTCTTCCGGATTTGGCGGACTTGTTGGCGCTGAGTGTAAGAGGTCTTCCGTATCTGATTGCTGCGTTTTTTAGTAAAACCAACACAGAACAGATGAAGTAAGTAAGCATCAGTTGTCTGGACATCAACATGAGCTTCCGTCGCTGTCTGCCATTTTTTGACCATGGAGCCCATTTTGTCATGGGTAAGATCCATGCCATGGAAGTTAGTCAGGCAGTTTTTGCCCTGAACATCTTCAGTATTCAGCTTGAATTTCCTAAATGCAACTTCATCATTCTGCAAATCAGCAAGACTCACTTCAAACACTCAATCCTTGAGGCCATCAGATGCAATTTTGGTTCCTCGGGTCCTGGTGACTAGCATCTTTCCAGTATTTCTTATATTGAACATAGCGGGTGCTTTCAAGTCATACCAATCTTTCTTAGAAAATGGATCAACCACTTTCTTCTTAGCTCCCTTTCTGCCACCTTTCATAAGGCGCGTGGTCTTGCCAACCGCCACGGTGCTGCTCAGAGAGCCAAAAGGCACAGAGGACTTCTTCAGAAGGCTTTATATCTCCACGGGTAGAACTTCCATGCTGCAGGATACATGTTAGGGTAGTGCACTTCCTCCAAGCCCCCAAAGCTACCAAGGCACAAGCTCCCATGGCTTTTGTTCTGCTAGATGGTCAGGGCCTGCTTATTTATCTCCCCCTTTATCCTGAATTCAAGAACAGTGTCTCTTCTTTCTATATCCCTGTGCCTAGTACAGTGTCTGGCAAGCAGTAGATCCTTTAAAGTATTTTTGATGAATGAATGAATGCGGTGAAAGCAAGGGAACCATGACTGTCCCCATACTGGATATTATAGTTAAGTATTTACTCTACTTAAACCCCACCTACATTCCAAAATAATGTAAACGTAATACAACATAAAAATAATATAGGCCGGGCGCAGTGGCTCATGCCTGTAATCCCAGCACTTTGGGAGGCTGAGGCAGGCAGATCACCTGAGGTCGGGAGTTCAAGACCAGCCTGACCAACATGGAGAAACCCCATCTCTACCAAAAGTATAAAATTAGGCAGGCATGATGGCACATGCCTGTGCCTTGGGAGGCTACTTGGGAGGCTAAGGCAGGAGAATCCCTTGAACCTGGGAGGTGGAGGTTGAGGTGAGCTGAAATTGCACCACTGTACTCCAGACTGGGCAACAAAAGCGAAACTCCGTGTCAAAATAAATAAAATAATAATAATATAACAGAATTAAGTTAAATTTTAAGGGAAGAAAGAAGAGACACACAGTCTCCTGGATATTTCCTCCAACACACACACAAAGAATGCTTACTTTCATCACCGCATACCCGCTTCAATGGCACCCCTGCATTATCATCACGGTTGGGCCCCTTGCAGTGGCCACTGAGTAGTTGCACTCACCTTAGTCCCCTTCTCCTGCCTTCCTTGGTGACCCTTTAGGGACCTGCATAGATTTTCCCTCAGAGATTCCTCTAGGGAAAGTCTAAGGGTGTCTTTTTTTTCTTTTTTGAGACAGATTTTCACTCTTGTCACCCAGGCTGTATTGCAGTGGCGCTATCTTGGCTCACTGCAACCTCCACCTCCTGGTTCAAGCAGTTTTCCCGTATCAGCCTCCCAAGTAGCTGTGACTGCAGGTGCACGCCACCACACCTGGCTTTTTTTCTATTTTTTGGTAGAGACAGGAGTTTCACCATGTTGGCCAGGCTGGTCTGGAACTCCTGACCTCAAGTGATCTGCCCGCCTCAGCCTCACAGAGTGCTGGGATTACAGGCTTGAGCCACCGTGACCAGCTGGGAGTCTTATGTCAAGGATATGAAGATGGAAAGGATATAAACTTTCTGTGAGGTTTTAGGACCATTCAGATGCAGTGAGTAGGCACATAGTGTCCATGTTTCACCTGAGCTCCCCATAGTAAGAGCCCAAAGCATCTTGGGAAGCTGGCACCAAGAAAGACTTCTCTTAAAAAGTGTTTTGGGATGTCAAGAAGCTTTGTTCAGGTTCGCTTGCCCTCTGGAGCATCACGTGCAACGCAGTATCACATGGGAATTTTTTCCACAACCAGATGCTGAGACCAGCAGGCAGGAGGAAGGACCTGTGGGAGAATGCAGCTCCAGGGACCGAGCTCCCTCCAGAACCAAGAAGGTGCCACACCTCAGTGTTGTCACCACAGATGGGAGCCAGATTCTCTCACTGGCTTCTGTGGGGTCTTAAAGAGATAACTACTATAAAGCATTTAGAACAATTGGAAGTTTTTTTTTTCTTTTTTGAGACAGAGCCTTACTCTGTTGCCCAGACTGGAGTGCAGTGGCATGATCTGTGTTCACTGCAACCTCCGTTGGGTTCAGGCCATTCTCCTGCCTCAGCCTCCAGAGTAGTTGGGATTACAGGTGCCTGCTATCACACCTAAGTTTTGTATTTTTTTTTTTTAAGATGGGGTTTCACCATGATGGCCAGGCTGGTCTTGAACCCCTGACCTCAGGTGATCCACCCACCTCGGCCTCCGAAAGTGCTAGGATTACAGGCATGAGCCACTGCGCCTGGCCAAGTTTTGTATTTTTAGTAGAGACGGGGTTTCACCATGTTGGCCAGGCTGGTCTCAAACTCCTGACCTCAAGTGATCCTCCCACCTCAGCCTCCCAACATGCTGGGATTACAGGCATAAGCCACCGAAAATTTATTTTAAATTTAGTTTCCCATTTAATTCAATGAGATTTTATTATTTTTTTCAAGACAGAGTCTTGCTCTGTCACCCAGGCTCATGCAGTGGCATGATCATCGCTGACTGCAGCTTTGACATTTGGGGCTCAAGTGATCCTCCACCTCAGCCTCCCAAGTTCCCAAGACTACAGGCATGTGGCATCATGCCTGGCTAATTTTTAAGAAATCTTTTGTAGAGATAAAGTCTCACTATATTGCCCAGGCTGGTCTCAAACTCCTGGACTCAAGTAGTCCTCCCGCCTTTGCCTCCCAACGTCTTGGGATTACAGTAAGACCCTGTGTCTGACCCTAGATGAGAAACTGAGCTTTTAGCAACATCACTGCTACAAGAGTCGTAGTTGTAGAGGACTAAGTTTAATCTTGTATTGCTAAAAGCCATGATTTATCATTTACGATGCTTTTGATTGTGACTGTATTAGTCAGGGTTCTCTAGAGGGATAGAACTAATAGGATATATGTATAGATGAACAGGAGTTTATTAAGGAGAATTAACTTACACAATCACAAGGTAAAGTCCCACAATAAGTAGTCTGCAAATTGAGGAGCAAGGAAGCCAGTGGTGGATCAGTCCAAGTCCCAAAGCCTCACAAGTAGGGAAGCTGACAGTGCAGCCTTCAGTCTGTGGCCAAAGGCCCAAGAGCTCCTGGCAAACCACTGCTGTGAGTCCAAGCGTTCAAAAGCTGAAGAACCTGGAGTCTGATGTTTGAGGGCAGGAAGCATCCAGCACGGGAGGTAGATAAAGGCTGGAAGACTCAGCAAGTCAAAGACCTTTTATGTTCTTCTGTCCGTTTCATTCCAGCCACTCTGGCTGCTGATTAGTTGGTGCCTACTCAGGTTGCGGGTGGGTCCGTCTCTCCCAGCCCACTAATTTAAATATGACTCTCTGTTGGATGCATCCTCACAGACACACCCAGGAACAGTATTTGCATCCTTCAATCCAATCAGATTGACACTCAGTATTAATCATCACAGTAACAAACTCCAGATCGATTTGAACAATAAGAAAATGTATTATATCACATAACAGAAAAGAGGTATAGTAAGTTCCAGATTGTTGATTCAGCAGCTCAGAGATATCATCAATGATCCAAGACCTCTCTGTTTTCCTATCTGAAGCAGCCTCGCCCTGGGGTTGAGAGTGTGATGGCTGTGGTGCAGTGTAGAGTGAGATGGTCGTAGACCTAAAATCCAGAGGGACACGAGAAACTACCTCTTCCTATAGTTTCTTTTAGGAGAGGAAACTTTCCCCAAAAGTTCCCTCATCACGTTGTTTTGTTTTGTTTTTTGAGAGGGAGTCTCTCTGTCTTCCAGGCTGGAGTGCAGTGGCACAATCTCAGCTCACTGCAACCTCCACCTCCCGGGTTCAAGCAATTCTCCTGCCTCAGCCTCCCTAGTAGCTGGGATTACGGCCTGCGCCACTGCGCCCGGCTAATTTTTATATATTTTTTCATATTAAGTTTTATTGTATGCTGCTGCCAGTGTATATAAAACAATTACCCTTGTGAAATAGAAATTCATGAAAATTCGGAGAGGTAGATGTTAAGGACTGACAGAAGTAAGAGCTTGTATATTAGGACATATGTGTTAGAGGGATAAGCTTTTGCACAGGCTTCAAATGTAGCTCTCTTGAATATTCACTGGATCATACGAAGTGGTTTGGGAAACCTTTGAAAGAATCATTTTACTACAAAAAGGAACAGACTTTCTGGGGTCTGAAGGGATTTGTACTTGAAGATACCCCAGTCAGCAGAGGGTCATGTTGAGCATTCTGCAGAGAGAATTGTTTCAAGTCTGCAGCTGCCGGGGAAAGTTTTACACGGTTGAGCCTGGCCTCCAGCTGGAGCTGTTGAACCACTTTCTTGACAGCAGCAATGCTGGAGGAGCCAGGCATGGTGTAAGGGGGGCGCAGGCGGAATTTGTGGGTCGGCGGGTCATGGACCGTGGGTCGGCGGGGCCAGACAACTGAGCGGCACCTAACTTTTCTATTTTTAATAGAGATGGGGGTTTCATCGTGTTGGCCAGGCTGGTCTCGAACTCCTGACCTCAGGCGATCTGCCCACCTTGGCCTCCCAAAGTGCTGGGATTACAGGCTTGAGCCACCGTGCCCAGCCCCTCATCAGATTTTATCTCACATTTCATTCTCTAGAATAAGGTCATAGCTTAAGCTAAATTATGCTCTAGTAAGAAATACTCCTCAACCATCAGCAGTTTCAGATTGCAAAGGTGTATTTCTTGCTTCAGGCAAAGTATGTTGTGGTTCCAGAGACGCTTGAGGGCAACTCGCTCTGTGAGTTGGCTCAGAAATCTTGTGGACACCTGCATCTCCATTCCTCCACCATCCTTATGGCAGATGGAGAGTGATAGAGAGTCTTGCACAACTGTTTAATGCTGAATCCCTGAGTGATAATTGTCATTTTTGTTCATGGCTCATCAGTCATATGGTCCCATTTGATTGCAAGTATATGGAGAAGTATTGTCTTCCTATGTCCTAAGGAAGGACAGTTGAATCAGATGTGGAGGACACTGGAAAATCTCCACCACCATCCCTAATCCTGACCAGTCACCTGAGAAAGTGGCGGTAGGAGAGTAGTGGAATAAGATTACACTACTCTTCTAAGGTGGGATGAATGTTGAAGAATAAATTATAAATCCACTCCAGGTGGTCTAACAAGAAAACAAATATAAACCTTTTAGATCTTAGAAGATGACACAAATGAAAAAGTAGTTACTCTATATTGCCCATGTATTGATTACCCAATCTCTGATTTGATCATCAGAAAAAAGAATGACAAATCCAGTCACCTGTGTTAGACTCTTACCTAAACACACTACCACTCACCACCTGAAAAGTTCCTTCTGTCTAAACAATTTGAATTTGGAGACACAGATGTTTCATGCAATATCAGGGTTCATTTTATTTGCACATCACAGTTTAACATTTGAGGGTTCATAAAATGGTTTTTGATCCTGCAGAACAATCTTTATTAAACTAAAACTCTATTCAATCTCTAACAATCAAATTCAGTCTCAAATATGAGGAAGAAATTAATGGGCAACTTTCGGAAACTCTTTTCCTACAAAACCAACACAGGACATCTCTTTTTTTTTTTTTAAAGGGATTCTCATGGCCTCTCAATTTCTCAAAATGAAACCTAGCTTCTTCTTCTCTAAAAGGTAGCCTCTGCCACATTTGAAAAAGCTTTTTTTGGTAGTGGCCATTCAGTGACCAGCTGCATCAAAATTCCCTAGAGACTTTTAAACCTCCCTTCTTCACCACCATACACACACACACGCACACACACACACACAGAGACACACACACACACACAGTAAATAAAGTGGAAGAAACTGGAACCTAGAGATTCTGCTTGAGTGGCTCTAGTATGTGGTTCAGGAATCTGCACTTTTAAAAAGCCTCTCAAATGATCATGAAGTGCTTCTGGTTTTACATCCCGGCTGTCTGTCAACAGGTAAAGGGTCTCTTATTGACAGTTATTTTCTTCACCTGATGGTTAGTTTACCTAACAAGTCATGGTTCTCATTAGGTTGTTAGGGCAACAGAGTGATCTTTATTGAGCCTAATAGAATAATGAATCCAGTTGGCCGGTCACTTTATTGTATGCAAGTCTAGTTGTTTTTTGACACTATTTGGACGAGTCAGATGTGGATGTTTCTGAAGGAAAAATAGATCCTTTCTGGTTTGACTTTGTATAGAACGAATTTTAATGTAACTGGGCCCACCTTTACTGTAGGTTTTTCTCCTTATAAATGAAAGTGGTTGCCAGTATTCTTGCTTGCCTTTTACTGTAGCAAATATTTAGTGATAAAAACCTTGCTTCTATTCTCTGTATGTCAGTTTATTCATCTGTAAAGTAGAGACAATAATGGCATCTATTTATTACAAGGGATTGTTAAAAATTAAACAAGACAGGTCGGTCATGGTGGCTCACACCCATAATCCCAGCACTTTGGGAGGCTGAGGCAGGTGGTTCGCCCGAAGTCAGGAGTTTGATACCAGCCTGGCCAACACGATGATACCCCATCTCTACTAAAAAGACAAAAATTAGCCGGGCGTGGTGATAGGTGCCTGTAATCCCAGCTACTCAGGAGGCTGAGGCAGGAGAATCCCATGAACCTAGGAGGCAGAGGTTGCAGTGAGCTGAGAACACGCCACTGCACTCCAGCCTAGGTGACAAGACCAAAACTCTGTCTCAAAAAAAAGAAAACAAGACACGTGGAAACAGACCCACATACACATATGTCCAATCAAATTTTGACAAAGATGCAAAAGAAATTCAATAGAAGAAAGACAGCCTTTCAACAAATAGTGCTGGAGCAATTAGACATCCATAGGCTGGCTGTTCCTGATACAAAAATTAATTCAAAATGGATCACAAACTTAATAAATGGGAAAACTATAAAACTTCTAGAAAAATACAGGAGAAAATCTTTAGGATCTAGGACTAGGCAAATAATTCTTATACTTGACACCAAAAGCATGATCTCTTAAAAAAAAGAAGATAAATTGTACTCAGTAAAAATTTAAATTTTCTTCTATGAAAGACCCTGTTAAGAAGATGAAAAAACAAGCAGCATAGTGGGAGAAACTATTGCAAATCACTTACCCTACAGAAATAAGTAATATCCTAGTATCTAGAACAGAAAAACTCCACAACCAAACAACCAAACCATTTTCTTCACCAAAATGAAGAGCAACATTACAATAGAAAATGGGCAAAAGATGTGAAGAAACATTTCATCCTACAGGATACACAAATGATAAACAAGCACATGAAAACATCAGCCATTAGGGAAATGAAAAATGAAATCTCAGTGAAATATCAGTATATCCCTATCAGAATGACTGAAATAAAAAACACTGACAACACCAAATGCTGACTAGGATGTGGAGAAACTGGACAGATCAGACAGCTGCTGGGCATGTAAAGCAGTTTGGCAACTGCTCAAGAACCTAAACATGCAACTATGATACAACCCAGTAATTGTATTCCTGTTTGTGTGCAGATGTAAGTATTCACTTCCCTGGGATAAATACCTGGGAGGCAGGTATCCCAGGGAAGTGAATACTTACATCTGCACACAAACCTATACACCAATGTTTACAGAAGCTTTATTCATATAGTCAAACACTGGAACAGGTGGATGGTTAAACTGTGGTACTTCTGGACCATGGAATGCTACTCAGCAATAAGGAGGAATGAACAGTTGATACATACAGCAATCTTGATGGATCTCCAGACAATTATGCTGACTGGGGTGGGAAGTCGGGGAATCACATATTACATGCTGCATATTTCCACTCATACAACATCTTTGAAATAACAAATTCAATGGCCGGGCGTGGTGGCTCACACCTGTGATCCCAGCACTCTGGGAGGGCGGATCACCTGAGGTTGGAAGTTCGAGACCAGCCTGGAGAAACTTTGTCTCTACTAAAAATACAAAATTAGCCAGGCATGGGGGTACACGCCTGTAATCCTAGCTACTTGGGAGGCTGAGGCAGGAGAATCACTTGAACCTGGGAGGCGGAGGTTGCGGTGAGCTGAGATCGCACCACTGCACTCCAGCCTGGGCAACAAGAAAAAAACTCCATCTCAAACAACAACAACAACAAAAACACCCAAATTTATAGAAATGGAGAATAGACAAGTGGTTGCCAAAGGTTAAGGAGGTATGGGGGTGACAGGGAAGTAGGTATGGCTATAATAGGACAATATAAGACAGTGGTCCTCAACCTTTTTGGCACCAGGGACCTGTCTAATTGAAGACAATTTTTCCACAGAGTGCAGGGGGGTGATTTCAGGATGATTCAAGTGTATAACATTTATCAGATTCTCATAAGGAGCATGCAGCCTAGATCCCTCACGTGTGGTTCACAATACGGGTTGCACTCCTGTGAGAATCTAATGCCACCAGTGAACTGACAAGAGGCAGTGATTCGAGTGATGGGGAGCAGCTGTAAATACAGATGAATCTATGCTCGCTCGGCCTCCGCTCACCTCCTGCAGTGTGGCTCCGTTCCTAACAGGCCATGGACGAGTACTGGGTTGGGGACTTCTTTTATAAGGGATCCCTTGGTGATGAAAATATTGCGTATCTTGACTGTGTCAATATCAGCGTCCTTGTTCTGACTTTGTTCTATGGTCCTGCAACATATTACTATTGGGGGAAACTAGGCAAAGGACACATAGTTCTTTTTATTTCCTACAATTGCATGTGAGTCTACAATTATCTCAAACTAAAAAGCTGAATTAAAAAATTAAATGAGGCTGGGCACGGTAGCTCACACCTGTAATCCCAGCACTTTGGGAGGCCTAAGCGGGTGGATCACCTGAGGTCAGGAGTTTGAGACCAGCCTGAAAAATATGGCGAAACTCCATCTCTACCAAAAATATAAAAATTAGCCAGGCATGGTGGCGTGTGCCTGTAATACCAGCTACTGGGGAGGCTGAGGCAGGAGAATCGCTTGAACCCAGGAGGCAGACGTTGCAGAGAGCCAAGATCATGCCACTGCACTCACGCCACTCCCCAGAGTGAAGGGGCTGACTCTGTAGATTTTATTTTTTGAGATGGAGTCTCGCTCTGTCGCCAGGCGGCTGGAGAGCAGTGGCGCAATCTCTGCTGACTGCAACTTCCGCCTCCCGGGTTCAAGCAATTCTCCTGCCTTAGCATCCTGAACAGCTGGGATTACAGGTATCCACCACCACGCCCAGCTAATTTTTACATTTTTAGTAGAGACAGGGTTTCACCATGTTGGCCAGGATGGTCTGATCTCCTGACCTTGTGATCTGCCCACCTCGGCCTCCCAAAGCGCTGGGATTACAGGCGTGAGCCACCCTACCCGGCCCGGACTCTGTAGATACTTTAAGAGCAACAGAGCGAGACTCCATCCCTGCCCCCTCCAAAAAAACCACAAAATTAAATGACATAATATTCATGGCAGACACAGAGTAAGCCTTTAACAGGTTTTAGCTATCATTGATTGCACTTTCCTCCATTCAGTTACTATAACTCCTGTTCTGTCCCTCTGTCCCTTCTGAAATACCATGAAGCAACATGACACAGAGAAAAGGCAGTGCTCGCTGGGAGACATTCAAGTTCTAATATCACTCTGACACCTGTGAATCAGTTACTTGACATTGGACAAGATAAAATCTTTCTCTAGCCTTATTCTCATTAGTAAAACGAGGATAATTCCTCTTTGTCCTTGTCACATGGCTTTTGGATTTGTTTATTTGCTTGTTTAAGAATCAAATAAATGAAGTTCAGGGGGGAAAAGGCTTTGAAAACTGTTAAGTGCTATAGAAACACAAACACATTCAACATACATTTATTAAATCCCTCTTACTCATCTACCACCGCTATTACTAATAAATATGACCATTTACTCGCTTGAAACCCTTGCTGGAATTTGGCATGCAAATATCCTGAGTGTTGCTCATTTGCATTGGAAAAAGGGAAAGAGGTGGGAGGCCTTTTGAAGCCTTTTAAAAATTGAGCTCAGGGGGATGAATTCTTATCACTGGGCCCAAGGTATAATTGATTTTCTACACAATGGCTCACAGGTGCTGCATTTAACACCCAGAGTAGTAAGAGGATGGAAACATATCCCAAGGTGCAGCTATTACTTAAAGTATCTACAGAGTCAGCCCCTCCACTCTGGGGAAGGCAGAGAAGCCTTGGGGGTGGGAGGACCTGGTAGGGGGATTCCACCCAATTGGTGGATGTGCTGACGGGCACCTGCTCCTTACTTATCGCACTGGGATAACTGGGCCTTGACTACCGTGGCTGGAAGTCAAAAGCACCTCTTTTTCAGACCCGGATCACAAGGTCAGGGAAGAACACAGGGCAAACCCACCATGAAATACATATTAATATTATAACAACCCTTTCAGAATTCACTGTTGCTATGTCAACAAAGCAGCTGGGGAAATTGGGTCTTTGGGAAATCGGGAAATGAGGTCGGCTTTGGCAACCTGGCAAATGTTTCCTTCTCTCAGAACAATTGGTCTGTGACACCAGCCAGCCTTTTTCTACCTACCCTTTCTTCTGCCTCTTTCTATGAGAATTGAGAAGCAAAACAACAGCCATTAAGGCTTGGGGATAGGGAATTTCTGTGTCATGGAAGAAGAAAGAGAAACAAAATGATTCTTCTCTCCCTGCCAATTTTCACCTTTTTCACCTGTTTATGCCCTTTTCTCAGTTCCAACCTGGACTCCACTAGACTGAAATGGATTCTGCACCCAGCTCTGTGACTTTCATTGAGTAAATGACTTCATCTCAGTTTCAGTTACCTCCTCTTCTAAAATGCAGGTGTATTCACAGGACTGACTACATAATTTGTGGGGCCAAGACAAGATGAAAGTGTGGGGTCCCTTATTAAAAAATAGTTAAGGCCGGGCGCAGTGGCTCACGCCTGTAACCCCAGCACTTTGAAAGGCCAAGGTGGATGGATCACTTGAGCTCAGGAGTTTGAGACCAGCCTGGCCAACATAGTGAAACCCATGTCTACTAAAAATACAAAAAGTAGCCGGGTATGGTGGTGCACGCCTGTAGTCTCAGCTACTCAGGAGGCCGAAGCAGGAAAATCACTTGAATCTGGGAAGTGGAGGTTGCAGTGAGCCGAGATTATGCCATTGCACTCCAGCCTGGGTGACAGAGCGAGACTCTGTCTCAAAAAAAAGGTTAAGAATTTCAAGAGGATGACAGCAGACGATTAAGCCAAGCACAGTGCCCTAAGCATGGGGCCACTTGTAAATACAGGTTTGCATGTCCCCAAAGCTGAGTCTCTATATTAACTAAGATTCTGGGTTTACAAATGAGAGAAGTGAAAAAGATACTTTACAGAACGGTTACTGCGGTGTGTGAAATCTGAGGGAGAGGTGATCAAGAAAGAGGGTTTGGCCTGTGCCTCAGATTCAACTGGGATGAGCCCCCAGGCCCCTGTCCTCTCATCTCTGCTCTTCTCAGAGGAGCAGCTCTGTCCCCTGCCTTCGAATGTATCCTGAGGATTGAGCAGCCCAGGAAACTCCTGAGTTTTCCATTTTAAGCTTCAGCCACCAGAGAGACTCATTGACATGCTCTTGGTCTCCTAAATGCAAAAAACCTGGGTAGGGCCACCCTTCAGATTAGCTCAGGCCTACCAATCAACCATGGATGGGGGCCCCCAAAGAGCTTCAGAATAATGGTGGGGGGCAGACTGGCAAATAATCCTGATAGGTGTCTACCTGTTACAAGAACATGGATGTCTGGTTTCATCTCATGGCTGCTACAGATCTATTGGTAGCAACTGCCACCAGGAATGAATACAGACTATGCCTGGGGCCATGCTAGGCTGTTGGTAGGGCAGGCCACCTCGCTGTCCATGAGAAGCAATGGTCCAGCTGCCTGCATCTGCCATCCCTGGACCAGATGCTGGGAGTGGAATGTTCTTTCACAGCCCTAACATTCTATGCGTATTGCCTCTCTATGCTCAAATTCATCCCCCAAATCAACTTTCAGGAAGCCTCACATGTAGGGATAATTTATTTCATTCAATAGATGTTGGTGCAATCTGATTAAATCTTTTAAAAATAAATGGATTTATTTTAAACACACAAGAGAAATGCGCTCGCTTAGGCAATCCCAAAGCGAATCCTTTTGTAAAGCAGACTCTTATTTAAATTGAATAGCCACTTAGCTCCTTCACAAATATGAATTTTTATATAGAGTGCTTTGCTTAAGTGAGATAGACTGAGGCTCCAACTTGCAAATGCAACCCTAGAGGAAGAAAGTGGTTGGTCCGCAGCTTATAGAACAATGTATCAATAGGCCTTAATCTAGCCCACCCCCGTCTAAGTGGAAGAGAGGATTTCTCCTTCATGGGTACATCCTCGGGTGACTTCTTCCCTTCTAGAATGCCTGAGTGTTTACTTCAGCATGTATCCCCTTGTAGAATTTTCCCCTGTGGTGGTATGAGGGTGGGCAGCAGAAGCAAATAACAGTGACAGCTTTACATATGCACCGTCTGATTTGGTAGCTGTGAGCCACATATGCTTTTTTCTTTTTCTTCCTTTTTATTTTTTATTTTTGAGATGGAGTTTCGCTCTTGTCTGGGCTGGAGTGCAATGGCGTGATCTCGGCTCACCACAACCTCTGCCTCCAGGGTTCAAGCGATTCTCCTGCCTCAGCCTCCCAAGTAGCTGGAATTACAGGCATGCAGCCATCACGCCTGGCTAATTTTGTATTTTTAGTACAGACAGGGTTTCTCCAATTTGGTCAGGCTGGTCTTGAACTCCCGACCTCAGGTGATTCTCTTGCCTCAGCCTCCCAAAGTGCTGGGATTACAGGTGTGAGCCACCACACCCAGCCTAATTTTTTTTTGAGACAGGGTCTTGCTTTGTTGCCCAAACTGGAGTGCAGTGGTGTGATCATGATCACAGCTCATTGCAGCCTCCACCTCCCACGCTGAAGTGATCTTTCCACCTCAGCCTCCCAAGTAGCTAGGACTACAGATATGCACCACCCCACCCAGCTAATTTTTATATTTTTTGCAGAGATGGGGGTTTCATCATGTTGCCTAGGCTGGTCTTGAACTCCTGAGCTCAAGCAATCTGCCTGCCTCAGCCTCCCAAAGTGCTGGGATTACAAGCATGATCCACCGCACCTGGCCCCACATGTGCTATTGAGCACTTGAAACATGGCTGTACTGAATTGAAACATGCTGTATATATAATAACACACTGGATTTTGAAGACTGAAAAATTTAAAGAAGTGACTGACGTGGTTTGCACAGGCAGGCGGGAGGCTGCACTTAGCTGGCTGCTGCTGCTCCGTGTGGCCCAGGCTTCTCCGTGTGTTCTCCCCAGAAAAGGAGTGGTGGCTCCCTGTGGCTCAAAGGTTTAAAGGAAGGAAACTGCCAGTCATCTTAAAGGCTGGGCCCAGAACTGACAGAAAGTCACAGAGTCTGCCCAAGCTCAAAAAGAGGGGACACAGACCCAGTTCCTGGTGGGAGGGGTCTCAAAAGTTTGGTGGGGATCTATATTCCCCATCTGCTTCAATCTCACTGGAGGTTCCTGCCCCTGTTCCAGCAGATTCTCCTCTGAGCTGAGTACAGTAACCATCAGGGCTGAGAAGGGTCACTGTGGGGCAGGGAACCCTGGTCACCCTGGTGGCCTCTGACTCTGCTTCTCACCCACCATGCGAACACAGGAAAACTGCTGGCCCTTCTGTAAAACAGGGATGTTTCATCACTTAATGAGCCATAAGGACTGTGCCAACTCAAATCTCTGCCTGGGAACGATGGCCCTAGGGAAGGGCCCTTGTCACCAGGCCTGAGGGACACTGCACGTTGGGGAGAGGGTTCTCACAGGACCACATGATGTCTTCTAAAATGACAAGCTAATGCTCCTTCAAAGAAAGACAGGAAGGGATTCATGGGCATTCCGATTCAGCAGATAATGGAAAACATAAGCGTCCCTTTCTCGCTCTTCCTTGATCCTGTCCTAACCTAAGACCTATCCTCTAAAGGGCTGATCTTGTGCCCACTCTTCCTAAGGACTGGTAGGAAGCAGCCCACCCTGTTTTACTCATTGCCACGTTGTTCCTGAGCCCACCCTGCCCATTGCTTCATCCCCTTCCCTCCCCCACCCTCCAGGCTGGTGCAAGAAGACTTATTTCCTGTGCAGGAAATGAAGCAGAAAGCCGCAGTGGATGATCCACTGTCATTTCTGAGACGCACTGCCCACCTGGCACAGTTTGGGGGCTCAGAACAGCTAAGTGACACCTGTGCTCCCTGGGGCAGTATTTGAAAGTAACGTCAGCCCCAGTACCCAGTTAAAATTCACACCTTTTATCCTCCACCATCATTTGAGATTCATATCATTAAGTTTGATTCTGGTAAGATGCCTTGATATTCTAAATTATTTGTCAGCCTGGCACAGCACATAAACATTTGTGAAATTCATTTCAAAAGATGTTAACACTGGTGAAACCCATGTGCCCCCAGAGGGATTATACAAATTTCCATGTCAAATATTTGAGGCAAAGCACTTGTAGAGAAACAGTGTTTTTTTGTGTTTTGATGCCTTTCATTTCCATAAACTAGATTACTTTCTGAAATTACTTTCACACAGAGAACAGTTTCTATTGAATTCCAGTCAGTGAACTCCTCTGAGTGTGAGGTGAATAAAATATTTCGGGGCTGTGGGACTTCCTTCATGCATATACACCCGTGTCATGTAAGGACAGCAAACCAAGTTGAGATGTTATCTTCAGAGCTCATGCACCCCGATCTGCTGTCTTACAGTAATTGCTAAACAACTGATTCATTTAGAGACTAACCGTTAAAGGACGCTCTCCAGCTCCCTCTTCCCCTCGTCTCTCCTACCTGGCTAACAATGACTCTGGCTCTGTTGTTAACTGCAGATTTGCTGGCAGGCAGCTGCTTGCTCCAGCAAGGTTCTCCAACAGTCAAGTTTTATCTGCTTCTTGCAAACACCGATTCTGCCAAACAAATTCACACACAAAAATGTGATCCCAGCAAACACTCTCCTATTGTCCTAGTTCTGTCGAGCCCACAAAATTAAAATGGACTTCATTTTCTTTAAAAGGGAGAAAAAAAAAGAAAAAAGAAAAAGTAGTGGAAGAGGCAAGTAGAAGAAAGCTGCTGGGTTCAGTGTTACTTGAAACAAACAGGCATTTCCCAGAGGTGGAAGCTTTGAGCTGCTGTATGGAGACAGAATGTTAATTCCTATATGGGTGGGGACAGAGGGGGCAGCCTCTTCTTAAAGTCACTTGAGGTTCTTATCTCTCAGGCATACCAGGGAGAGTTCTCAGAACTGAGAAATACATTTCTCAGCAAATCTCACCTTGACCAACTTTAAAATGACCAACTAATGATCGATCACGTGCGGACAGCTCCAGCTGCAGCCAGAGTGTGGCCCTGAAGACATCAGAGATCAGGGCACTCCCACTTGAGAGGGAGGGGAACAAAGGGAGAAGCCTCGGGAAGGTAGGGCTTGCTTTGTTTGTTGGTTTTTTATTTATTTATTTATTTATTTATTTATTTTTAGAGGAGAGGAGAGCAGAGTTTCAAGCTCTCCTCTAAATAAGGGGGTAGCCACTGGAGGACGTAGACTGAGGCCTGAGATGATCTGATTTACCAATGAACGAGATTCCTCTGGCCACTGAGGTAGAAGCAGACCACAGGAAGGGTGAGAAGGCCGTGGGAATCCCCAGGCCAAGAGATGACTGTGGCTTGAACTAGAGTGACAGCAGAGAAAAGAGCCAGAAAGGATTGAATTCTGGATGTATTTGAAGGTGAGCCAAGCCCTTCTGGGTGTGAGAATCAAGGAGGAGTAAAAGAGGACCCCAAATTGGTTGTCCTGAGCAGCTGGACAAATGAAGTTGCCGTTTACTTAGATGAAGAAGGCTGCAGATGGAAACCAGGATTTGGACATATGATGCTCATTCTGGGATGTCTATTAGACTGCCCACAGAAAAATCAAATAGGCAGGGAGGGCAGACTACAATGGAATATAACTTTGGGCTGGGCGCGGTGGCTCACACCTGTAATCCCAACACTTTGGGAGGCTGAGGCGGGTGGATCACAAGGTCAGGAGTTTGAGATCAGCATGGCCAGCATGGTGAAACCCCGTCTCCACTAAAAATACGAAAATTAGCTGGGCATGGTGGTATGTGCCTGTAGTCCCTACCTGGGAGGCTGAGGCAGGAGAACTGCTTGAACTCAGGAGGTGGAGGTGGCAGTGAGCTGAGATCACACTACTGTACTCCAGCCTGGACGACAGAGCAAGATCCCTCAAAAAAAAAAAGCGGGGGGGGGGGGGGGGGCGGAAAAAAACATTAAAAGTCAACTAATAACAGAAGTATT